>JBCJKH010042242.1:0-16104 GCA_039877255.1 Loriculus beryllinus
CTCTTATGGCATATGAACTGAAGTTCATTCTTCATAGTTATGTTACTCCTACATTGTGTTGTAAAATATTCCTTTACTTCCTGTATAGAAAAGTGAAAAATCATGACAAAAATAAGGTATAGTTATAATGTCAATTTATCTTAAAATCCCAAAACATTTAACTTTTAAAAAAGCAATTAAATACACCATTAAAAATATTGAATTCTTCCAACTGTCCCTGTCTTCAAAGAAACAAAGAAAAAGGTCAGATGCTGTTTCATTCTACCTCACTATTGTGCCCTTCAGATTCTGCACCGCAGATACATATAAACATTCTTGATTATCATAAGCAGCATGAAGAAACCAGCAAGTCAAACCATTGGTTGCCAAATAGAAGTGATGGATCTAGCTATATATATACATATTGTTCCTCTGAGTGGTGTCACTAGAGGGCTCACAAACTAGTTGGAAGGATATTAGGTACATATGCAAAAGATTTGAAATGCTGGAAGAAGTTTGGTGTGGTGTGGTTTGGTGGAATGGGCTACTAAAATCAAACTGCTTCCCCATAGATGTTGGCTACAATGTACAGCTTCATTGACTAATAAAAACAAATAGGAGTCTTCACAAGCGATGCATCTAATCCTAAAGTAGGCAAGCAAGGGCTGATAATAAATGATTCATTGTTCTGAGGTGTATATTTTGTTCATTGGCTATAAATAGGTCTAAAACATGTAGTTCAAATCTAACTTTTAGCTATTCTAATATAGGGATAATAAATTTCATAGTCTATCTCAAGAGCTGATCTATGCAAATTGTACTGAATTGCAATTAAGTTGTAACAAATGATTATACAAAGCAGTGAGAATTCAATAAATTCAAAGCACGTCTCTCTGCATCGCTGGTCAAAACACCTACAAGCAAACCCAATAACCTGCTGCCAAACACAAGTGAAATTCCAGAGCTTCTTTGATCCTGTATCTCAAAATGTTGTTTTTTTTTAAAAACCTGCAAATACTCAGTATTCAGGTCAGTTTAGATGTTACTGCAACTGGTGTATCAAAACTAACTCTTAATTGAATCCACAGAATGATCAAACAGAAGGCAAGAAGTAAAACAAGAAATAAGCATAAGAACCTCTGAAGCCAAAATAAGAACAATAGAAATAATTGGTCAGAAAGAGTTTCTTGCACAACTAACAGTACAAAGAAATAATCAGAAATAATAGTAGTATGAAGACATGTAAGCATATGTCCTCGCATTTCCAAAATTAATGCAAGAAAAGCTGGCATGGTGCCAAAATCTGCAAAATATTTATTCTTTAGTTTTGTCTTCCCATTTTATAATTCATTCACAATTAAACAAGTTGTAATTACAATTCATATACTGGAAAATACATTCTATGGTGTTAACCATTGAGAGATTTGTAAACAAAAGCAGCTGGACTGGAATTTCTTCAAGGAAATATTTACATGCCAACAGTTTATCAAATTGAAAGTCTGAAGATAAATCTACGCATGGGCATTATGTTAATGATGATAGCAACAATGATTCATATTCTTAGTTGTAGCTGCCTTGTACTGCTACAGCTGTAAAAGAATAAAACCTGGAAGGAAAAAGGATAAGGAGGCAGGCCTAGGGTTTTACTCCCCTGCCTCCTTTCAAGGTTAGAACATTTGTTACATTATACTGGAAATAATGATTAACAATAGGGCCATTGTCCAAGATTCTTTCACCTCTAGAGGCCCCATTTCTGAAGGCATGTAACTGATGTAGGATGCAACTAAGCACTTCATGGGATTTTACAAAAGTACAAGCGCTCACTGAAAGTTTAAATGGATATCCTTGCAGTTTGAAAATCCCAGTACATAACAAACCCTATCTTTCACAAACTAAGTATTCATGTGTTTGTTAAATCTTACTGCTTCAACACCAGAAAAATATTAGTAACTGCTTAAAAAAATGCTGCCTGCTTAATTTCTAAGCATAGGGTCAGTTTGCACACCATTACCCAGTTCTTGGGATTTCAAGGGGATCACACACTACTGGATAGCATGGATGTCTTCCAGTCAGCATTTGCTTGTCACCCTTTTGGGAGTGATTGATATGTAACTATAACTCTTACCAGAGTATGTCAAGAATTCAAAACGGGAACCCTGACTTCAGTACATGTATTTGAATGCAAATACATACACACACACACAAAAGAATAAATGAATGAAAAAAATTAGAAAGACATGAATAATAATAATAATAATAATTAATAAAATCTTAAACCAGGAGAGTACATAAACTTCGGTAATTAAGACTTATGCTCATTTCAGGAGAAAATCAGGAGAAAGAGGCACTTCCCAAGGAAAATTCATTTTAGCACTTAATTCTACATCAGTAATTCATTTCCTGGAGGATCTTGCTTTTAAGGAGAGTTAGGAGTATCTGAAAGGAAATCTCAAGTTGGATGATCCCATTCCTTACTGAGAGTGTAAGATCCCTTCACTGCTCATGCAAATCCTTGCAAGTTTCACTGAAACAGTGAATTAGGAACATGTCCACCTAGTAGAAAGAGAGACTCAGCCTTATTCTACCTTTATTAGAAACAGTGAAAGTCACCTATTTCAAAGACAACTTGGTAGGCATGAATCTTTCTTCCTTTCCTCTCCCTGATAAAGCATTCTTCAGGTGGGGCAGCTGTTGGAATAGAGTCTAGAAATATGAAAGTACAATTCACACTGGCAGCAAGTGCGGACAAACTAGACGTAAGCAATGCCAATTTGAACATGACAGATGGTCAGGAGTGTATGGTGTGTATGGTGCAACTAAGAAGTTGTGTGTGGATTGTATGAAAAAGCAAGAGATATACTGTAAATTAAATGTAATCATTAAGGTTAGGGAACTGTGTGTCCAAACAGTACAGAGCAATCTTTCTATGTGATACTCCCTCACCCTCCAAAGTGGAGACAGGTTTTCACAGACTACATTCTGGGCCTGATCCATGCTAGCTGCTGCACCATCCTCAGAATTGTCTGCAGCAGATCTAGTTGGCATGGGCCGCCACTTGTCCAGACCATTCTGACAACACAGCAGCATGAATGATCACATTTCCATAACTTGGAAACTGCAGACTTTATTCCATTTTCTGTTACAAAAGCCTAAAAGAATAATCCCAGCCTTTTTGTCCCTTCCTCCCTTTTCTTTTCATGGTTTTTTTTTTGAGAGGGGTGGGTGTGGGGAGGGAAGGAGATGCAGGGTGGTGTGGGTTTGTTTTGTGGTTTCTTTTGGTTTGGGTTTTTTTTTTTTTGACTATGTTAAGATCAAAGGAGAACGATATTATACAATCTGTGCCACATCCTAGCATGTCCTACTGTGTAGATTCAGTCTGATTGCCTTGCATAAATAATGAACACTTTACATGGCGTGGAAAACTCTAGTTAATTGAATATAGAAAGGACAGCAGTTTTGCACATGCTCAATAAAATCAGTATATTCTGGATGCACAAGATATAAGCAAAGCCTTGTGCATGTAACCCTTTTCTTTCTTGGCACTAGATTTGATGCATACATGCAGAAGAACTACAGGGGATGTATGGTTAGGAGGTAAAGCAGTGACTCAGAAAAAACAGCAGATAAGATCAGCTGTGGCTGCTGCTAAAGTGATTCATGCAGTCCTTGCTAGCTTCTGTTCTGTTCTTCAGAGATATTTTGTTGGCCAAGTAAATGCTTCTGTTGAGCTCTCTGTGGTCTGAAGACCGAGAAGCCCTGGTTACTGCACTGCTAAAGTCTAATCAAATATGAGAAACCACACAAGGATTTTTTTTTAATGTATAGTTTCAAAATTATACCAGCTAGGAAAAACAACAACAACAACAAAACCACCACCACCTAACCAATCAAAAAAAAAAAAAAAGGCAAAGTGGAGAACTGGTGGAACCTGAACACTTCTATTTTTACCTGTTAAACTGTTAAACTTCCTTATGTATCATAATAGAAGAATGGGATGAAAATCAAAGAAGAAAGGAGCTCTTTTTATCCTGAATGGAACAGTATTTAAGAAAAATATAACATTTAACACAGAAAACTCTTCATAGTGCACAAAAGCAAACTGCAGTTTTCAAAGATGTCCCCTGGTACTAATGTTCTTGTTTGCCAGAAGCTCATTTGCCATGGCCAAATGCTTGCTGATTCAAATAAAAGCACCTCACCAACAATTCGCACAATAATTTAAATTGAACTTGGCCAGCTTAGATTAGAAAAGAAATTACTTAAATTGAAAAAGGAATAAACCTTGCTCAAAATACAGTTTGCTCTTTCTGCCCCAAATTAAATACAAAGGAACGATATATTAGCACTCTCTTTAATGACCACCACTTAGAAGAAAATGCAGCATTTATTAAAAGGATGAAGTATTTTTAAACTTGAATATAACATAAAACTACAGACTATTAGAAAAATGCATTGTACAACTCATTTACCCATACTAGTACAATGGGAGGCTCCAGGATCAGTAGGAGTCCTAAGGTAAGTGGCTGCTATTGTTCTCACAATAAAATACACTATTCATACAATCCCAAATACAATTTTTTGTATGCCGATAGTGGCTTAGTAAATTAAAAGGAAAAGCAGTAGTCATTATTGTCACTATCTGTCTCCACTCAAGTAATACCTGGCAGGGAAAAAAAAAACCCACCACCGAAAAAGGAATAAAACCTCCTTTGAATCAATATTGTATTTGTCAATTTGAGCATAATTTATACAAAAAAGTATGGCAAAGCACAATATGCCACTTTATTCGATGTCTTCTCAGTCCCCTCACGGTCTGTTCAAAAGCCTCACTGAAGGCAAAGCCCTACTTACTAGCTCTGATTTATCAGCTACACTTGAAACCCGAACCTCAGCAGGGTTTCTCTGACCTTTTTGAGGCAATGCGTTGCAGAGACCAGCAATTCCATTCACTGAGTGAGTTTCCATTGCTGATGGCTGTGGTTCAAGGAGGGAAGAATCACAGTATGACATGATGCAATCTGTTACAGTTTTAGGACTGCATGACGTCACAATGGCATTACCAGCATTAAAGTTTCTGCCATTTGCCAGTCCTAGGCTTGTAGAGAGCACCATCTACTGAGGGACCAACAGCAAGTGACAAAATCTAGAGTATATCCTTTTGCATGACTAAGCTCCACCAGGAAAAAGAAACTGCTTTAGGAGATTGAGAGAACACCACAAGCACAGATGCAAAGCAAATTCAAGCTACAGAAGCTCCTTTTTTCATGTAAAATTGCTAATGTAGACACACCTCTAGTGTGCTTTTAAGAGACAGAAGCTACAGGACACTATGTTTGTCCACTTCTGAAAATAAGTGGTAGGAACAGCTTCCCAAGGAAACATGAGGTGGGCAGTTCAGGTTATTTACTACTCTTGGTGGGTTCACACCCCCTCTCTTCTGTACCAAGAGTGCTAACACTGGATAGTTACAGCTTGACGTACACTGGGATGAAGGAACAGGAGTAAAAACAGAACAAGAAAACCACATTGTTCAGCCTAGTAGTAGGGCATATGGGCTATTGGACTCTTGGTTTGTGGAAATGGCTATGATTGGCAGCTGAGTATTTCCTTGTTTTCAATGATTCTGCTTGGTTATGTGGTGAGATTTCTGAGCACACTACATCACATTGTTCACCTTAGATTTTGGCTCCTAAGAGGAGGTAATGCTGGAGCTGGGTATCTAAGTGCTTCAAAGACAAACTGAAATATCATTATTAGTGCCCAAGGGGTGGTCAGAAAAGTCATGGAAACATTTAGGAAGCTTGAAGTACTCTAAAAAGGCACGTTATTTATTACTGTTTTGAGTTAGGCACATAGAGGCTGTTGGAGTTTCTTTTCAGCCATTTTGAATTCTGAAATACAGGGACTAATTTTGTACTATGATCTTTTTCATTTGCCTTTTTTCTCTGTCTATAGCTTACTTTCACTTTTCACTGCAATTTTGTTTTCAACTCTTAATTCACCACCTGAGTTTTCTTACCAGATGCCATGTATACACTTACAGTGTTGTAGATGTTTGAGTCAAAGGCAGACAGGGTAAGATCTCACCTGGAAGAAACTGAGAATTAAAGCCTTTTCTTACTATTATTTACTGCCTCGGTAAGTTCTGTGGAAGGGAGCCTGTGAACTTGTTCAGCTTCTGCCACTGAAATTTCTTCAAAAGGTAATACTGGCATCTGTTTCCCCGAGGTGTGCTTGTTATTGATCAGCTTACAAAGAAGGTAATACTTTATCTCTATCTTCTTCAACTGTTAAATTGAGATCAGATTGTTCAAGAGATCCATGTGGAAACTTATTTCTGGCTTCCAATATATCATCCTATCACTGAAAAGCCGGATTCTTTAGCATCGGTTTGGTCATAGTGAACAGAAGCCAAATGGTTATTAGTTGCTTCTGAATGGAATTGACAACGTCTGCTTGCCCCAGAGCCTGCCAAATGAGTTTGCTTGCTGCACCTGTATCTTCCCAGATCTTTTTAAACTATCTTTAGAATCCAGTTTCTCCTCATTATATCACTATTTACTTCCATCTTGACAGCTGAAATTTCCTCTTTAATGCCATCTCTATATTCTATTAAAAATTCTGCTGCAGCCTCATTCTCTTAGCCTGTGTTCCTAAACACAACTTCCCTTTTCTTCCTCCTACTTTGCAATTCATCCAGGAATTGACACCCCCAAAACAAAAGGGCTTTTTCACCTACAAAATCTTTAAGCACTGAGCTCTAGCTAAATACATTTGTACTATGATGCACCTTCACAGATACTGACAGTGAAGCCCAAAGATACTCTTTTTGTCTCTCCAGTTTTACAATGCCAATTTTAACCTTTTCATATCTCAGCTTCTCAACCTCCATGACAGCACTTGCTTGACAGAAAAGCCAACAAGCCAGATTAATCATTTCAAACTCCTCTGTATTTCAAAGTGGGGATTGTTCCAGTTCCTCACTTCCAGTTTTCCCTAAGTTTTTCCCATTTCCAGTCTGGCTAATAAAAATTGAATGGGAAAGTTCACTCTAAGCCCAGTTACTTTCTTTATTCATAACAGCTGATCTTTTCATTAGAAATATTATTTGCTCACACTGACTTTTATATATTGCTCAAAAATAGGTCTGAGAACTGATGGACAAAGTTGCTGCAGCTTCCATTTTTATTAATTATCTATATCTGCACTAGGTGATTTTTTCATTCTCTCTGTATTCACTTTCTGCATCTTCTTTCATATCTTGCTGCTAGTGCAGCTCATTCTTCTGGCTTCCTGATAGGGAAGATCAAAAAGCTATGAATCCTTAAACATATCCAAGCAATTTCTATTGTAGATCTGATAGCTGCTATTTATAGGATAAACTTTTGCTCCTTGCTAAACTGGAAACAGAAAGTGTTATGCTTCTAAGGGCACCATTTGGTTGATCTAGAACCATAAAAACCTGAGGTTGGAAGGGACCTCTGAAGGTTAACTAAGCTAACATTTAAACTGGGCAAATTTAGATCCAGTTTCTCAGGGCCTCAGGTTTGAAAATAAAGACAGAGATCCCATAACTTCTTTGGGAAAACTGTTCAAGTGCTTCATCACTCTTATTTTGATACACAAACACTCCCCATTCTTCCCCCCTCCCCCCCGCCAGATGAATCTATCTCTGTCTTTACAATCCAAATTTATAGATTAACCAGTTCACTGGACTATGACAACCATTGTTACTATAACTTGGGTGAAGAGATCAGGTTTATCCACAGATTATGCGCAGATTCTCCCAGACAGTAGTGTATGACCTTTGGGTGAACATCTGCAAAGCTTTCAAGTACTTGGGATGCCTAGATTATCTTTTTTTTTTTTTTTCCCAAACATGATCACTTTTAAGAGTTTGAATTTCAGAAAGCCTTTGAAAATGAAGCTTTTTACAGAAGAGTCTTCTGCTTGAAATGGTGTGATACCGGTGGTAAGGGAACCATGGTCACTGATCAGGGTGAGTTTTTGCTCAAGCAAAGACACAATAATAAATTCCTCAGTATCCTGCGGATGAGTTAGGCAGCAGCTATTAAAGATGTTAAGTTTCAAAGAACCATTGAGCTAGGGCATTTTGTTTTATGAAGGGCAATTAAGTTTGTCTGAAATCAAACTTTCTCAAGTTTGGCCAACAAAACTAAAGGTACCTGCAATCAGCAATCATGCTTGAAAATCTTTGCCTTGGGCTTTATTGCACAGTCTTGTGTCAAATAGCATGTACACATATAACAAATGAAGCAATTTTCAACAATTTATAGCACCTTCAACAAATAAAGTGGTTTACCTTCTAGGTCAAAACACAACCTTAAATCGCCTTACATAGCAAAAATTTTAAAAAAATCTTCCTCAATTGAGTCTGTCAGTTCCTCAAGGATTCTCGTGAAACTTAAGGCATCTAGCTGCCATCTCCGAACTTCTTCAGGATTTCATCATAACCTGCTATGAAGTTTATGAAGTTATATAGGCAAGATGCACTTAGGGTGGCATCTTGTTAATTCTGACCTGAGCTTCAACAGAGCTTAGCTTTACTGTAACTAGGAGCTCCAAAATTTGACTACTGGCCCATGAAACCTCAGCCCTTTTAAATCCCAGCTACTGTGAATGGATAAAGAAATGATTTATTAATGGAGATAGAGTGGAACTTATGTGAGGCCAGGTTCCTTTCCTGCTCAAAGAAAATACTTCTTGGGTTGCTTTAAAACACACAGGTTGGTTGCTAGCCTGTTACTGCAGAGATCATTCAGTTTTGGGCATAAGCTGGACTGAGAGATTAATGAGTTTACTTTTACCCTACTTCAACTGTGCCAGAGCTGGGAGGATGCAGATGCAGGGGAGCTGGCTACGGCACAGCTGGGATGCTTACTAATGCAGACATGTGGGACATTTTAATGCAGACGGCAGGAGACTGTGATTGCCCTACATACAGATAGCCAAAATCCTATCATCTAGACTGAAACAACAACCTGCCGGAACTCAGGAAGCCTCTCAGCATCACATTTGTAGTCCCCAGTCCATCTAGGAATAATGAAATTTGCTGGTCCAAGAAAGCTAATCTAGTCCACTTTTCCAAGCAAGCCTGCTTCCTAGTGAAAGCAGAAACATTCACATAGGTATGGTTCAGAAATGAAGAAAAGGATAAGAGAAGGCAAGGCCAGTCAAGACAGGGCAATAAGGGAGAATATTCACAATCAATTATACATCTTTGTCTTCTGATTTTTTTTTGTACGCAAGAATATCTTACTTCCAGATTTGTTCTTAAATAAACATGTCTACCTTACAAAATAATAAATACCACTTAAAGATATGCTAAGCCAGAACTCTTTCTTTCTTTCTCCAAAGGCCTGTTTAAATGAATAAGTACTCGCTGTTTGTTAGAAAATGTGTTTCTAAACACATTTTATCAAGTGAAGGAGATTTGAGACAAAACCAACTAGATTATCCCTGCATTTTTGCAGTTAGGGGAATAATACGTTTTGTTCCATCAATGTGTCCACTTTACATTATTCACACAAAGCTCTGTGAAGTAAGAATCATGGGAATATCACAATATAAAGGAAAAAGGTACAAATAACAGCTTCATAAACTGAGAAATGTACATAAATAAATCATGCAGATGGGGGCAGTTTGCTTAGCTGGCAAGAAAAAAAATATGGAAAATCTGCTTGTTAAACAATAACCACAGAGTATGCTTTTATGATGGTTTTCACCACAGTAATTCATATTAGAGATAGAAGCAGTTGCATGTTAAATAAAATCATTCAGCATTGTTCTCCCATTACAAAGAGCTGACTTGTATTGTTTTTAGATGCCTCCCATTAGAAAGTAAATATTCCTCTGATGTCATACATTTCAGAAAATTTAATAAAGATGAACTGTAAATAAAGTCACAGGGAGATTTCAGACAGTTTTATTAGCAGATTGTTGAAAAGAAAAGAAAATTAAATACAATAACAGTAAACGTGGTTCTCACATTGAAACCAGGCTCAAATAACTAGGCTACCATAGAAAAATTTCCAATTCTTGCGTTATGATGTAAAAACAGATTTTTGTACAGATTTTGTACAACAAAATTCGTAATAACCTTTTTTCATTTTTAGAAAACTTTAAATATATAGATAAAAATAGACAATTTTCATAGGTCCTACATGAAGATGAGTATGTTCTGTTCCAAGGGCTTGCATAGAGCGCAAATGTGGTTATAATATAGAACAACTAGACATTAATATCTTTAAGATTACAAAAGCATATAAACAATAACATGAGCACAACTTCTTCATAATCTATGCAAAAACAAAAAAAAAAAAAAGAAACAAAAAACCAAAAAAAACAGAAAAGAAAACAAAAAAAGTCCAAATCAAAAGCCATAAACAAAATACCAACCCAAAACCTGAAAACCTGCATAACTAAAGAGGGGCAAAAATTCAACTTAGAGTAACATCTCATGGTCTGTAATATTTACACTGGTTTTAGCAAGATTCTTTCTAAACATCCAGCTTATAAATTGGTTCCCCCTTAAACCTTAACATTTCATTTATGTACCAAGCCAAACACTGAGGCATTCCCGAAGGTCTTGAAATTATATACTGTGAAACTACTAAACCTACTTACAGGTGACTCTATGCAAGGAGCAGAGCAATGGTAGATGCTACTATATATTTCAGTTGTAGGCTTTTAATTCTCTTTCAGATATGAATGATTCAAAAGCTTGCCACAAGTCCATCTAACTTTACAGCTGTTAACCCTTTAAAGACTGCGAATGAAAAAACTGGAGTACAGAATCCCATATGCATTCAAGCAACTATGAAAATTATGAAAGAATCATGGTTAGAAAATAATATTGCTACAAAGTATTAGGTCACAATATTTAGTGAAAAATATTGCTCAATATTTTTTTTTTAAAAATTACCATGATGTGAACTTGTATATACATCTTTCTATTGTGAAAAAAGGATTGTGGTGGATTAAATATGAACTGCACAAAATAAATGTGTACCAGTATTGCAAGGAAGACCTACAAACTACAGAAGCTCAGTGCTAGAGTTTACAAAACATCAATTTCTTTTTTTTTTTGACAAAATAATATTAATACCCAATCAGAACTATTTTTAAAGAAATACTTTCTTTAAGTTAGGCATCTTAGATAGTTAAGGTTTTGATATGTTTCCATGTAATAAATAATATTTTATATGCATAAAACATTAGATGAAGAAAGCATAATCACAAAACTTACAGTAATAGCACTGATTCACAAAATCAGTCTTTAAAGGGGTAACCCAAAAGTACGCAAAGCAAAGAACATAATTTTTAGTAATGTAATAAGCACTGTGTTGCAGCTTACTTCCAGTTATCAGCACAAAGGTGAAAACACATATTGTAGCTTTCATAAAGACAGTGAAAGTAACACATAACCACCCATCCCTAAGACAAGGTGGGAGGGACAATAGACTTCAACTGTATCACTCAGCTCTACGTGGAATTGGACTGATACATCAAGTGTTTTTTAGGCTTTCTTTTTTTTTTTTTTAGCAACATTGACGTAATATGACATTAACATATAAAAATATTTCTGGCATTTTTGACTTGCTGATCAGCCACAGTCCATTCTTAAAAGTGCACTAATTAGGGCACTAACCAGGGCTCAATATACAAATAAAAGTGGCTGATACAGAATTCTGACTTGTTACCAGATGCTTAAGATCTCATTCAGTAATACTGTGACTCCAGGACAAATATTTACATGCCTGCATGCGTTAAAACTAGAAAGGTGTCCTTCTGACCAACAGGGTGACAAAACAATATTATCTAAAATTTTCATTTCCTAAACTCTAGGTTTCTACTGCATACATAATACCTTCCGTGTGTGATTTGTGTTATATACTGTACATGTGACCAACAGTTTGATAAGAAGCAAAGTCTTCTATTTCATAAACCCCTGCCAGTTTACAATGAGAAATTATTACTCTTTTTATTGTATTTTTTTATTTTAGGAAAAGAGACTTGGTGAACAGTAAAACAGTTTGTTTACATTCAGCATTTCTTTTCACTTACACAAAATTCCATTTCACTTTATGTACTCTAACATGTGTTGGTCTCTTGGAAAGCATGTGGAAAAATGTCTTTAGAAGAAAACCCGCGATCATACTTTGAAACTGAATGTATTAATTTTTTTTTCTTTTACTTTTTTTTCCTTTTTTTTTTTTTTTTTTTTGATAAGAATCCTCTTATGCCCTCTACAAGTTCATTTCTGAGCTGTCTTGCTGGTTTCGTTATGAGATAACAGTCTGTAAGTGTACTTGGACACCGCTGGAAGGATCATTTGATGTGCTCAAATACAGAATCATCAGAGGAGGACAGAGTCTGCATTCCTTGAAAAAGGGAATACTCAGCCTTGTTCTGACAGCCTGTAATTTTGGATACAATAGTCCGGCGCAGAGATGCAGATTTTCACTGTAAGAAGAGTGCTACTGTACATTTACAAACATTCTTTAGGTCTCCAGGTTGAGCCACAGGAGATAACAAAAGGAGGACACTCTTGCAGAATTCCTTACATTTTTGAAGAACATTGATAAATGAAATTGAAGAAGTTGGCTTGAAAACGCTTTGTTTCCACAAAACTCCTTATGAGCCAATGTCTTGCTGCAAAGTTCTTTACCGTAGCACAGGTATTTTCAGCAGGAAAAACTCAATACATGACAGTAGTTTTCAAATAAAGTCTTCCATCTAAAATATAAAAAAGAAACATTTGCTTTATAAATTTATACCCGCAATGAATTGAAAAAGAGGGAAAAAGTCATAAAATTTAAAAACCTCAGCAGAAGTAGCCTGTAAAATGCCACCTATTGTACACTGTGTTTAAAATAATAAAAAATAATAAAATCTGAACATCACCATTGCATTTTCAACAGACCATGATCAAATTAAGTCTGTTGAAAATAGCATGCACTTTGCAAGTTGCAAATACTGTAACACCTTCTAAAGCTTTAATATATGCTGCACTCCTATCAGTATTAGGGCACAAGGAATGTAGGTGGAGCCTCTGTACATGTGTTTTTAGTGATATGCAAACTTAACTGAATAGTACTGAACAGCAATTATTTCCTTCACGGTTGCAGAGCAAAAGTCTTCTTGCATGCAATCGTTAGCACTCTCACCACTAGCAGCATAGCTCATACTTTCTGATTTAGCTATGTTGTTAAATATACCATGTAATGTAACCATTGTGCACATTTGTAGCTATTTATATAGAACCCAGTATAGGATATTTAATCGGCATCAGTGAAGTATAGCCTCCTTCCCCCATAAATGAGATTAACTGAACAATTACTATGTTAAAGATGTAAGCACATCTCTCAACATTTTTTCCACCCAAGTGAGGAGCAGATATTTAAGTGAGATATGTGCGATGGAGAGAAACAATAAGCTCACCTATTCAGTAGCTGTTGATCTATAAAAACTTGGAGACAACATTCTGCCATAATATATTTTCACCTAATTTACAAATGTAACACAATCACCAGGGACATGAACAGCTTATATGCATCTATTCTCATAGCAAAGATAAAGTTTGTTGGGGTTTTTTTGGTTTTGTTTTTGTTTGGTTTTTTTTTTTTTTTTTACTAAAAAACTCCTTGGTTTTCGGAACTGTAGAATAGAAAGCATGTCTCCCTTGTACACTGCACATTATGAAGCATATTAATCTTTAACAGTCCATAATTATGAAACACTATATGTATTTTAGAAGATAATGCTTTCTGGAAGAACAAACTGTATCTTGATGCTTGAAGTCTACATGAAACCCTTCTTCTGGTCCAAGTGAAATTAGCAAACATTTGTAAGATTTCAGATATTTATGTTTCTGCTTCAGTATGTTTAACTTCTTTATTCTGACTGTCTTTAAAATTATCATTAGATGTACAGGAAAACAATTGTGTGAGCTAAACCTATATAAATGAATGCTGAGGTTTCTGAAATGCTTGGCTTTCTTTGAAACATGAAGTATCACTTCCACAAGATTACTGAAACTTCTGAAAGAAAGGAAAGTTTAACTTGAAAGCAGACAGATGTACATCACATAGAAGTATAAAATCTCAGCCCTCCTACTCACCCCTACTTTCTATCAGAACTGCTGGGGAACAAAGGAGATGGTAGAATTGCACACTCTGTCACAGTGACACTTACAAAATCATAGAACAGTTAGGATTGGAAGACATTAAGATCATCAAGTTCCAACCCCCCTGCCATGGGCAGGGACACCTCACACTAAACCATGTCACCCAAGACTCTGTCCAACCTGGCCTTGAACACCACCAGGGATGGAACCACTTCTATGGACACCCTGTGTCAATGCCTCACCACCCTCACAGTAAAGAACTTCCTCCTTCTATCCAATCTACACTTCCTCTGTTTAAGTTTTAACCCATTACCCGTTGTCCTATCACAACAATCCCTGATGAAAATAATTGCTTTAATTGATAAGTAACTACTCCAGATATGACCCCAACCCAAATGGTGCAGTTTATTTGACAAGAACCTCTTCCTTTTTCCTTTCTTTTCTTTTTTTAGCTCCTACCCCTTCACTTCTCAGCTTGCATCAGCTGGGTTATTCTTTTGCAGAGGCGTCACGCAGCTTTCAGCTGCTGTTCTGCATCAGCTCCTGCATAGCAGAGTGATGAAGGACAGCCTAAGAGCTTTGTTCATGCCCTCTCTCACCCCAAAACCTATTCCAATAGCTCTTGGTAGTAATGAGCCTTCTGTGTGCCAACAATAATAGTAATATAAATAATGAAGCTTTCAGGGGGTTCTTAAAAGTCACGAGACCCTTGTTTAAAGGGGATTAAGGAAGGGAATTTGTAAAGCTTCATGAAAGGTGCTTCTGCAAACAAGATATTGTAACAAGAGCACTTTGAAACCTCCACTCAGAAACTGGAGACTGCATGAAACTTGACAGGTTTTGGGTTTCATCACCAACACAGAACAGA
Source organism: Loriculus beryllinus (assembly GCA_039877255.1). Classification (NCBI taxonomy): domain Eukaryota; kingdom Metazoa; phylum Chordata; class Aves; order Psittaciformes; family Psittacidae; genus Loriculus; species Loriculus beryllinus. The sequence continues at coordinate 14,997 of JBCJKH010042242.1, forward strand.
CCAGGGTCACTGAAGAGTTCATACCCTTATGGTGAATACGAGGGGCCTGGGATGCTGCTATGTAAGTTAACACTGGTAACCCATTAGCAGTCAGGTTTTTGCTTTTGCTGACTTTAGGACCTGCAGACCTGGTGCTGTTCAGCCTTTGTAGGGCTTCATGCCCCATTTACATGTTCTCCACAGCCTTGTTCTGAACACAGTGTAGATGTTATGTTAGCATTCTCCTCCCTTCTGCCTTTCAGTAAATTAAAGGGTGTTCACAGCTCTCAGGGGGAGATAAGATGCAGTTTGAATCAATGGAGTAATTACAGAAGAATATGATCCTAATGGAGCTGATTTGAATGCGTATCTAAGGATGAATGCTATGGCTCCATGCCCAGACTGTGCACACTTCCCTCATGATGGGTTATTTATGAGTTGACACATCGCAGCTCTGCTGTTTGTGGCTCAGCGGCAGCATCCATGTCACTGATAAAGCAAACTTTGTCAATATTGTGCATTCTTACCAATCCAGGCCTGCCTGCCGAGCAATCTGCTCATCTGATACAGCCATGCCCACCCCTTTCCAGCAGCAAAAGGCTGCACCAAGGGCAAATAGTGCCTGCTTAGTGGCCAGAGAAGTGGCTTTCTATTGATGGAGTGAGTGCATCAGTGGACAAGAAGAGAGCTACTGATGTCATCTACCAGGACTTCTGGAAGGCCTTTAGTATGGTCCCCCGAACATTCTTGCCTCTTATTTGGAGACACAGAGATGTGATGGATGGGCTATTAGACATATAAGTAATTGTCTGTGTGGCCACATCCAAAGAGTTACAGCCAACATCTCAATGTCCAAGTGGAAACCAGCAATTAGTGGTGTCCCTTAAGGGAGGTCTATAAGAAAGATGGGAGAGACTTTTTAGCTGTGCCTGTTGCAGTAGGATGAAGGGTGATGGTTTTAAACTAAAAGAGGGAAGACTGAGGCTGGACATAAGGAAAAAATTCTTCACAATGAGGGTGATAAAACACTGGCACAGGTTGTCCAGGGAGGTGGTGGATGTGCTATCCCTGAGACATTGAAGACCAGGTTGGCTGTGGTTCTGGGCAGCCTGATCTAGCTGAAGATGCC
>JBCJKH010042245.1:4621-16626 GCA_039877255.1 Loriculus beryllinus
ACATGGCTAGTGACTGCAGCCCACTGCTTTAAAGGGTAAGTCATCAGCACTTCAGCACCTTTCTGATCATACAGGTCTTAGGACTCTTGGATGCTCTGACCTTTTGGGGTCTGCTGATATTTGTATATGCAGAAAGATAATCATAAGTTGAATAAGTCTGTTTTTTCAATGGTGATCTAAGCTCCTTTGGGGATCTTGTTTTGTGTGGCTGTGACATAAGCTCAAATACCTTACAGGGGAAAAACAAATCCTAGGAGGTGGACTGCCAGCTTTGGAATTCTGCTGAGACCTCCGACCCAGAAAAAATTAGTCCGAAGAATTATTGTTCATGAAAGATACAACAGCTTCGGCCTTAATCATGAATATGATGTGGCTGTTGTTGAACTTGCCTCTGCTATTGAGTTCACGAGTGATGTGCACAGTGTTTGCCTCCCTGAAGCATCTCATGTGTTCCCAGACAACAGTTCCTGTTTTGTCACTGGCTGGGGAGCTTTGAAGAATGATGGTGAGTGTCTCTTGCTTTCCCATGCCCTGTCACACATGTATTTGAGAAGACTGCTGTTTTATGTTTTGGGGTTTTTTATTCTTTTATTTTGAGTTCCTTAGACTTAGTTTGATAGGTACATGTGCCAATGATACACCTCTGGGCTTAATTCGCTGCTTGTTTTTCTGGCTTGGTCAGTAGGTTGGAAAGTCAGTACAGTGAAAGACTTTACAGGTTAGCCTTACAGGAGTAAGAGCAGCTTTTGTTGCGTCATGCATTGTGGTGGTTGATTACATTCTGTTCTCCATTCCCACTGGCCCAGTCCACCTGAGTTTAGCTCTGACGTACACTCTTTCACCGTTCAGCATTGTCATAGATGTATCATGACAGTTTTCATCAGTTATTCTTTCTTTGGTCATAAATCAGTCTTCATCTGATGACTTGAATGAGCTTTGCTCAAATTAGTCTGTGTCAGTGAGGACTGAGATGATGAGACCATGTATCTGCTTATGAGATCCATTGAAAAGTAGTGTATGGGGTACATACTGGTTGTCCAAAGCTATGCTGCAGTTAATCAAATGGGCCTTTCCAATGATACAAGGAAGTATCTTGTAGCCTACAGCTGAGTTCAGCACTGAAACATGTGAAAAAATCCCTTTGTCTGTTATGCTGAAGAGCATGGGGTGAGGATGGAAGTTGAAAAAAGTTAGGTTTGGGAACAAGTGAAGGACTTTAAGAGGAGAAAAAACCCAAGCCCTTATTTCTTCCTGAGACATTGTTGGGTAGCTCCCTTTCATTGCCTGTAATAGCAGAAAAGCTGTAAGAAAACTTGACTATTCCTAATCCTTGAGTGTTTTAGCTTACATATCCCGTCTGCAAATTCTCTTTCTAGGCAATAGTGTTAATGAGCTTCGACAAGCAGAAATAAAAATTATAAGTACTGCAATTTGTAATAGAAGAGAAGTGTACAGTGGAGCCATAACACCTGGAATGTTGTGTGCTGGATACTTGAAGGGGCAGGTGGATGCCTGCCAGGTAAGTCGCTTCAGGGTAATAAAAAGGAAATAAGAGGGGCAGGAGATGATGATTCCTAGGAATAAAATGTACTTTGGGGAATTTTGATTAAATTTTGGGGTTAAATATCTTGACAAATGTAAATGAAGAGCTTCGTTCTTCACAGCCTGAAGTCTGCATTTAGAGGCTTGGGGTTTATATATAACGTACGTGTGAGAGAATAGATGGGAGGGTGTGACTGAATTTAGACATAGGCTGTCAGCCTCTGTGTTGTTAGTAAACCGTGTAGAGGTTGAATTATAGCTGTGGTCTAGAGACAGATCTCTGTTGCAGCAAGCCTCATTGTTCTGTTCCACTAGTGAGGTGAACCCTGTTTACTTTGTTTCTGCCTGTTGACATTTTTCTCCTTAGGGTGACTCTGGTGGGCCACTGGTGAATGTGAACTCCAGAGGAATCTGGTATCTGGTGGGAATAGTAAGCTGGGGAGATGAATGTGGCAAGCGAAATAAACCAGGAGTCTACACAAGAGTGACTTACTATCGAAACTGGATCAACGCGAAAACAGGCATCTGAAACCTACGGTGGATTAAGTTTTGTGGGCTATGTGCAGCTATTCCCTTAACATGTCCTGCTCTGTGGTTACCCTGTAGATAGTTGCTGGCTTAGCTTGTGGTCATGCGTCAAGTGCCAGCAAGCTCGGAGCAGTCTAGGACTTGAAATTGGTTTGCTCTATAGCCAAACAGGAACAGACTTTATACATGTGGCAGCTGTTGTTCAGGAAGTAATCAAAGGGGCAACTGCCTTCATACATATATGCAGTATACTGACCTTTTTTCTCTGTGGCCAAATGCCTTATCCCCAACTTTTATACCCAGGCAAAGCACTTGAGACCAAACAATCGTTTACCAGCATCCAAAAGAAGTTGTAACTAAAATGTGGCCCACCCATTTTCTGTGCACTCCCAAGGCCCCATCTGTCTATACACCAGCTACAGTCCAGCCCCTGACTCCAAAGCACTCCTGAATTCTTTGTGAGCTTTTTCCTGCATCATTCTAGGGAGCATATTCTAATGAAGAATGGAAGATGGCTTAAAAGAGTCCTGGTTCCTAATATCACATCAGACTGTTACTTAGGTAAACAGAGTTTTTCCTTGCTGTGTTGCCCTGAATAGGGAATCAGTGGAAAACACTAACCTTTGTCCACCTTATTTTGGACAAGTATATGCACACCCATGCATTGCTTCATATGAGCAACCCCTACCACAGCATTTGCTGGGAGAGTGATTGCTGGATTTAAGACCAAAACCCACTTTGCCTTCATATCAGTCTATTGTCATATTAGAGTATTTGGGTTAATTTCTATTTCTAACTTTACAGACTGCTTATTCTTGTGAATGCTGTTCTCAAGTCTTCATAATTTAATATGTGCATCTTCAGCTGCATCCTAAAAAAAACTTAGGTATTTCCACCATAACACAAAACCTATCTCCTTCAGAGCAGGGCAGAACTTCTGACTGACCCAGTCATCTTATGTGAAGATCCCTCTCTTCTGTCAGGAACTAAGAGTTGTCTGTGTCTCGCTGACAGAGTATAGGTAACTCATTTAATCTCGACCACACAAACTTCATATTCTCTCTGACTTTGTTTGCAAGAGCCCATGTTTCCTTCTGCAAGGTAGATCTCAAACACCTTCCACACTTTGGCAGCAGAACATGCCTGTTGCTATGAGGATGCTTTCCTTGGTATGTCTGCAGACTCTTTCCAGCACTTCATCAGGATGCTTATCCTGATAACAGCAAATGCTGTGGTCTTAGTTGCTAGATAATGAGCTACTCAGATTGATCTCTTTCTCCACTATGGTCAGAAGAGAAAGAACTTGGCAAAGGAGATACCAGCCACACTGCCAAGTCTCAGAGCTGGTGCAGCATGTCAAGCAAGGAAGAATCTTATGCCAGGCATAAGGCAAACAGCAGGTTTTCAGCAAGGTTATAGGTATAAAATCTGGGGAAACAGGCCCTCAATGATTACAGTCTTGGGATCAAAGTGCTGTCCAAATTGAGTACAAGTCAGTTGACATAGTTGATGGCAGTTCAGGGGCTCCCCTCTGGTCTATGCTGCCAAACAGAGCAGCAGTCCATTGAGTTAACAGGAATATTTTGATTACACATTGTGTGATCTTGTTGCTTGGCAGTACAGAGGCATGTTTTTATAGAGCCTCACTGGAGGTACTGGAATATTTGGATGCCCAGAGAAGGTCTGTGTGAAAGATGAGGATATGCAGCTGTTGTGTATTCTATACTTGCGTGTGTCAGGAAACCTCACGCTTAATTCTGTTTCTTTTTTCTCAGGGAGCTTTTCTTGTGGAGTGTTGTAAGCTTCAGAAACAAAACTTTGGTGGCTTAATTTCTGCATAAGGAGTAAAAAATGACAGACTAGTTCTGTAGGTCTGGACCCAGCCCATCTCATCCTAGTCCCTTAAGCAGAACTTGGCTTTGAAGTATATTGTAGAGGAAGCTTAAAAGTGGTGTATGGCAAATACATATAATTATGTTTTATTCTTGCTGGTAACAAGTTTTCTTACCAGCACAGAGTAAAATTTGGTCTTCATGAAGAAAAGCATCATTACAGGCTGTCATGGATTTCCAGTTCTCAAAGCACTTTAGGCTTGGGTTTTCAAAGGGCATAATGGTTTCCCCATGCCAGGGATTTAATTATAACTTGGAAACTTAATAGTTTTAGTCTTGCAAATCCCAGCTACCTCACTGTTTCCCCAAAATAGGTAAGTAGATGTCCAAAGAAATTATTTTGCATCTGTGGACATTCCTGTTGCACTTACTTGGGTACAAAATCAGAAAGTGTTAAGCATGTTGCTCTGTATCAAGGGCTGCAGCAAATACATCCTCCAAAGTGGTGCACACAGGAACAATGAACTTGTCACTCAGAACTGCTAGTTCCTTAAGCATCTACTCAGATACAGTACCTGATCCACCTTAATCACTGAATGCCAGCACAGTGCAGCCAGGAGGAGGGGGCTGAAGAGGACCTCACATCTACATCATGTTTATTTTGAGAGCCTCTACTTTGTACTGCCTTGTGAAGTTTTCCTGATAGCAGCTGGAACAAATATTCTGATGTGGATTCTCCTGGAAGCAATGTAGTTTACATGCTGTGAAGCCTGTTGGTGACGCAAAGCTGTGTAAGTCAGGACTGTCAAGAAGCACACTTGAAAGAACGTCCCTCATATACTGGGAATGCTGGGAATATGATGGATCCAAGTCCCTTACTTGTGGCAAAACTACACTGATGGCAGCATTGTCTGGCTTTTTCTGTGGGGACATTATGGAAGCCTGAAGCAATGCAGGCGGTCAAACCATTTTATTTGTTTTATGTGGCCCATTAGATTTGTGTTTCTTTTAAGATGCAGTCTCACCTATTTATGAAGCCACAAGCTTCATCTTCTCTCAGCCACATTTTCAGAGGAATTAACTTTTTTCACTCAATGCAGAATGGGATGTATCTACCTGCAATCATGCATGACACATAGGAATGTAATTTATATGTAATTTTAATAAAACTTGTTAAATTTGCCTTCTGTTTCATGTACTTGTTAATTTCCTGCATCATGGTAAATATCTGTAAGATGGGAGCTCCTCCGTTTTAGAATATGTTGCACCAATCCTCCACCGTGTATTTATGTACTGGCTTTTATGTAGTTTTAACCATCTGGTTTTATTGACTCTTTAGAAGAGCATACTTGTTAGAAGAGCAGAACTATTAGAGGAGTAAAACACCATCCAGACTTGGACAGAATTTACCTGCCTGGCCAGAGGTTACCCAAATTTGTGTGCAGGTAAATAGGTCTTGTGTCAACCACTAGAGGGTGAATCGTATTGTGTAAGAACCTTATGCTTCAGGCTGCTGGTGGTGCTCTGCTCCAGCTCTTTAGAGAGGTGAAGACAAGGCACCGTGCCCATGTTGCCTTGAGAATGGAGAGATGCTATACAATTGTCTTGTAAAGCTTGAGGGGACTGCAGCCTTTCAGCTTTTAGCATAGGCCTCTGCAGCAGTGAGGGAGTTTTGGTCTCTTCCTCCATGAGAAAGTTGGCATCAATGCTCCCCTTTATGTATGTTAGGTGCAGTGTGTTATGGCTGTGAGCAAGGGGCTGAGGAGGTTTTGCCTGATTCTTTGTCACACTATAGGCAGACCCTTGTCTTGTGGGAAAGTAGGCTGGAAAGGCACATTGCTAGGCATTGCTGGCATCAGGGGTCTGGTTTCTGAGCTCATCAGCATAGCAAAGAGCAGCAGTAACTTTGAGAATTTGATAGATGGGAGGTTTGCAGCAGCATACAGCTGCTCTTTGCTTTAACCTCCCATTTTGACACCTCCTGAAGATTCTTGTAGATCGAAAAGCACTTACCGCATTTCTTCTTGTCCCTTTCTCATCCGGATAGGAAGTGTGGTACAAGTTGCACCATATTCTGTGCTAGAAGAGCAAGTTTTTAATGAGTGAAACATGCTGGAGTTCATTGATTCTGGTCTGTAATACCCAACAGCCAAAAGGATTTTCATGGCACTTGAGGTTATCTAACAGGATAAAAAGGAGTGCAACTGCTTTATTAAAGTATTACAGGAAATGCAAGGTTGTCTATGGATGGGAAGATAGATGTTTGGAAGAACAGTAGCCCTTTCATCACATTTTACTGGGTCAAGTGCAATAAAGGGAAATTGTTATCCAAAAATGCAATTGTTTTGTTTTATGTAAGCTTGATTAGGTCCAAGAAATACATGGCATGTCTCTGATTCACTTGGTTAGATACTGAACTACTTTCTCACTCCAGTAAATCTGAAAGGTTGTGCTTGCTATCTGCTGTCTTTCCCCTCAGCTTCTGTGCTTCCTATCTTACAGCTGTGCCACTGGGCAGTCCCTTCCTTGATGAAACACTTGCATCAGCCTAGCATCCAGAGCCTGTTTTAACCACAGATTGTTCTTTATAAGTCGATACAGTAATCTGCCAACGGTTGTGCCACAGCTCTGACCTTTCGCACACTCCTGGGATCACCTGCAGCCTTTGGAGTTGTGACCCAGACAGTCTGGCACTGCTCTCCAGGCTAGCAGAGATGACCTGCATACTGAAGGGAGCTGTAACTGGGATCATGCTTTCCCCACTGGTCAGACCAGATGGGGGGACTGTACTAGGAAGAGAGTGGTGAGAACATAAGAAAAAGCTTTTTTACTCTGAGTGTTTGGACACTGGAACAGGTTCTCAGGGGAGGTTATGGAGTCTCCATTCTTGGAGATACACAAAATGCAATTGGACACGATCCTGAGCGCTGTGATCGAGCTACCCTTGTTTTGGACAGGGATTTTAGGCTATGCTGTCTCTAGAGTCCCCTTTCCATGTCAGTTACTCTGTGATTCTGTTCTCCAAAGTGTCTAGTATCTTCAGTGAATGGCACATAGCTGTGGCTAAGTGGTGGGTACTATCTCAGATGACCTGACTGTTTCTCAGATGATTCTGTGACAGATGAATGCTGTGGTAGACAGCCGAAAGACAGACACCAGGCTGTCTTCATGCTTGACCCTTAGATGCAGTACTTGGCACTGTTGTGCCCAGTGTGTCTGGTGCTGTTACTATTGATTGAGTAATCAATGAAAATAGCAGGGCACAGGAGGGAACAATTCATTCTCTGCCACGTAGGTAGAAAGCATGTTACCCAAGCGGAAGCTCAGCTAGAAGGTCTTGCAGGGAGGCAGCAAAGCAAGTAGGACCCTTAATCCATACTGAGCGTGATGCGTGATGCATGCTGCATTTTTATGTCAGAGTGACTCAGTTCCTGAACTGTAGTTGAAAAGACAGCCAGATTAGAAACGGCTGCAGGCTTGAATTTGATTATCATTATGTCTAATTTAGCCTATGCAGTCTCAAAGGCTGATGCAGTGTATGATAAATCAGGCGATTGCTCACAAGAATCACACTTAGGATCTTGCATGCTGCTGGAAAGCTGTGGCAGAAAGCATCTCAAAGACCCAGACTCTGGCTTCTACCAGGCAAGTTAGCTGCTAACAGATAACATGAAATAAAATCCAAGCTAACCCCTTTCTGGGAATAAAAAGATGTAGGAAAAGTCTTGCTTAGAGTGTGATGGATTCCACAGACCCCTGTGTTAGTGCTCCCAGTAGGTCTCTCTAACACGTATGATGTGTGAAACAACGCTGCTGTTCTTTTGTTTAATTTGATCTTTGCCTGTAAGGGATTTATTTACATCTTAATGTGCCATGTTTCTTTGTAGACCTAGTCTAATTCATACAAAGGTCTCCTGTCTCTTTGGAGATGCTGTGTATCTTGGCTGGGACCAGAGGATCTGTGTAGTGGATGTAGAGCAGCTTGTTAGCCGTAGGCAACACAGGGAAGAAAATGTGGGCTGTCCCGTTTCACTGTACCAAGTAGCAGCTCTGGCCGAGCAGAGGACAGGTACATGTGTGCTACCCTTTTGCCTCAAATAGTGCGATGGGATACGAATTCTTTGTTAATGACTCTGGCACTGGGGGACTTCTATAGTCAAAGGGCGTTGTCAGTATTCCGGGCAGGCCCATTTGGCTGCAGCTCAGACGGGTGTAGCAGTTTCTGTTATAAGGGCCTGGAAAGAGGGACTATTTGGAAACCAACCGGGGCAGCATCTAGCATACTTCAGCACTTGAGGCCATTGCTGTAGCGTCTGAAAGCCTCCACACATTCAGTATCTCAAAGCTACATGCATGTAATAAGATCTGGTCCCGAGTGACTTTTCAAGGCTCAAGATAAAGCACCTGGCTTCTCTCCCAGCCTGATGTTGGCTCTACAGAATCATTCTGTCATTTTAGTGGATTTTCTGGTTTTGTTTTTCTATTTATCAGTTATGAAAAGCCATGGAACATGGTCTAATGTGAGGTGTCTCTACCCATGGTGTGGGGTTGGAGCTAGATAGACCTGAGGTCCTTTCCAACCCTAACTGTTCTATGAAACTATGGCTGGGAATTTCATGTGGCAAAGGCAAGCATGGTATAATAAACTTGTGACCCATTTTTTGTCAAAACAGGTAAGTTGTGCAGCATGTCTGCAGCTGAAGTTAAAAAGTATAAAGAAATGCAGCTCATTTAGAGCTTCTTCTGAATTTTGAAGGCCAAATGCCATGTGCCTTTGTGTTTTTTGGAAGAGGAGGCCTGAAGCTGTAACTCAGCTGCCAAGACACGGTGGTGCAAAATGAGTGGATTTGTCCTACAGAAGGATTTCATGGCATTGTACCAGTTTGGTCTTATCAGATGCTCACAGAATCAGAGAGTAATTTAGATTGGGAGGGATGTACAGAGGTCATCTCATCAAACACCCTGCTCAAAGTAGGTCTTATTAGTTCAGGTTGTTTAAGGCAATAGTACTTAACAGCACTTCTGTCAGTTCTGTTAAGTATTATCAGCAAGAACATTCACTTCTCAGTTTAAAGGTAATGACTGACTGCTGGTTTTGGTGTACAATTCATTGCCTGGATTGAGTAACTGGTAGACAATTATGTTAAACATCTTTGCTTCTAAATTCCAAAGATGTTATTGCTATGGGGCTTGCAAATGGTCTCCTCTAAAAGTATTCTTTGTATCTGCAGCCAGGGAGCCTATATAAGTATGCAAACGTAAACCAAGGCAGTCTATTATTAGTATTCTCAGGCAAGCAGTTTGTCTGACCGGCTGGGCTGACTTTGCAGGGTTAAATGGAGAGAATGGTCATTACATCTTTTTACACTTTCATTCACAAAGTCCTGCATACCCACATTCTCTGCATTTCCACCTCACACTCTGATTGCTAGTTTCTGCGCTGCTTCCCTAGTATTAACTAAAAAGGTCAGTAACTGCCTTTAGCTTACTGAATAACCCTGTAATACCCAGCACTTTGCAACTTGCTAATTTACTGTGAGGAAAATTGTTCCTTAATGATTGTCTCTTCTTGGCCTATCTGCACCATTGCTGCTGGGGGACATGTGTAAACTGATTTTGCATAATCCTACAAAGGCAAGTTATTTCCTTACTTTCCCCTGTTTCCCATGTTCATGGTTAATTCATTTGAAAACAAAAGCAGCCTACTTGAATTTCTATTAGGCAAATTGCAAAAAAATCTTGATTATAAGGAAATAAAATCAAAATCATGTCTTTGGAATATCTTTGTTGTTCATACTCCGGAGTAACAGCAGGAAGGTCTATCCTAGTCTACTCTGAAAGTTACCAGAAGTTCTTGCATCTGTTGTCTAAGACCCTTCCTCTACTACCTCCTGAGACTCTTTGCAACCTGGTATGCTTCCAATGGATGCACTTTATCTCCACAAAATCTTGTTGCAGAGCCCAAGATCTCAAGTAACTTCTAAGACTCCAGCTGTTTGCTAAAACTTGCTTCTGCTGGATTATATTTTTTACCTGACCCAGTGGGTAGAGCTGGTCTCTTGGCTTCTGGGCACATCAGGGAAAACTCCATACATCCTGCAGGGTGAGCTCTTCAAGAGCCATCTTTTCCCAGTGTGCTTGGCCAGGGTACTCAGGGCCCCTGATTAGTAGTCTCTAAATACTAATTAAACCAGTAACAGTGCAGAGCAGACCGCTATGAACAGCCTCAGCCTGACCATTCTGCTCAGAAATTGCCTTGTGCTTTCTTGTCTTACATCCCAAATTTAATTAAGCTTTTGTCTGTATTCTAGGACTGTGTTTCGTAAGGATGACAGGGTTTCTGATCACAGCATTAAAAACCAAACAACCAAACAAACAGCGACCCAAGGAATTCTAAGGTATTTTCTTGACTCCTGGATGGAATTGGTTTGTAGTCATCTTCAGCACCCCGCTGGGTGCTGGAGTTGCTGTAGGTGGGTGGTGTTTCTGGGAGGAGCAGGGATTTCTTTTGTGCACAAACTTTTCTGAGTTTTGTTAATCTTGAGAAATAAAATAACAGGGCTGGAGAGGGGGAAGGGAATACTTGGGGAGGATGCTAGTACTTGGCAGGTAACTATGTATTCAGTCAGTAAAGCCCCACTTAAGGTAGGTAACTGCAATGATGCCCTTTCTACAGAGAGCTGGGAGAAGCTGGAAAACCCCAATTGATTTGATTGATCCTGTTAGCAAAACAGGAGATACCATGCTGCAGTGCTCAGCTTTTCCTGCAGTCCTAAAATGAACCGCCCAGAGATGTGCTTCCGTAATTGCGTTGAAATGCTTGTGAATGGGCATCTTTGGGGAAGCTGGAAAAGGACTTGGTATGATAAGGTGAAATCTTCCTCTTTCTGCTTTTTCTTGGGGAGTTTCACTTACTGTGAAATCTTGAGACTTTATTGGAAAACCAAATGTTTCAAACATTTTGGCACAAATCTAAGCGTATAGAAGATGAGAAACCAGAAATCTGGTTTCTGGTAATTTTCCTCTTTGGTTTGGAATAAATTCTGCAAGTATAGAATTTCTTGCTAGAGAATATCCGCTTTTCCCTTTTCCAGCTGGCTCTGAATAATCACGTTTGTGCCAGGAGAAGGGAATATCCATTTTAACCCTTTCCAGCTACCTCCGAAGAATCATGTTTGTGCTGGAAGAAGGGAATTCCAAGGAGATTGGTGGCCTTTTTCACAGAGTAAGCATTTTCCACAGGCGGGGTTATGCCAACCATTAAATGACTAACATGTAATTAGGAGGCTGGATACTTATAGTTGTCATGTCCCTGATGCCAAAGGAGTCCAAGACAGCTGTGGAGGAGTGAGCACCAAGGTTGATCGAGCTTGGCTGACCAAGCCTTATGTGTCTGTTGTGTTCAGCCTTTGTGTCGGCTGGCTCAAGAGGCGAGTGACTGCAGATAGTGTGGTACGTCTCCCTTGTGGGTTCTGCAGTGAGCGTATGGTCAAAGGTGCTGGTGCTCAGGAGAAGGCCTGCTGTAGAGATACAAGCTGGACAGAAAGGGAGTGCTGGAAAAGGGAAATCTCACACACTTCCTGTTCTGCTGTGGTGAAGAACAAGTCATCTTGCCTGGGCTGGTTTATCTGCTCTGTCCATCTCTGCCTGGGGAACTCTTTGATGCGGAGCTGATCTGAAGTGTCCTTATCAACTCCATGCTTGCCTCTGTTTGTTTTTATTCCGAAGTTCGCTCCCTCGTTTTGCAATAACCCACAGGGTGCTGGGTGTTGCTCAGCCGTGCCTCAATGAAGGATCTTCATTCAACACCTTTCCCTTCCCATCACACCAGTCAGTGCGACTCCTGCGTCTTCCAGCAGCATTCACTACGCAGTCCAGACTTTAGTCAAGCCTTGGTTGGCGGTCAGAAAGGCTACCAGACCTACCGGGACCTACCATGGGATCTTCAAAAGTAGGTGGTGTATTTTTAACTTCACAAGTCTGGTTGGGAAGTATAATGGTGATAAAGGATGCTGACTATAGGGCAGCTTTAGGACTTCAAGGGCACATACGGAAATCTAGAAAAGAGATCTGTTTGTTCTCTTTCCCGATCTTGGACCTCAC
>JBCJKH010042251.1:0-11617 GCA_039877255.1 Loriculus beryllinus
TAAAGAATTTCTTCCTTATATCCAATCTAAACTTCCCCTGTTTAAGTTTTAACCCATTACCCCTTGTCCTATCACTATAAAAAGGAAAACATAATTTTTTAACCCTGATGAAGGAGTTCAAATTCCATGTTGGCATCATCAGAATGACAGCCATCTTTCTAATATTGGTACTGCAACAACATACACATGCCAACACCTCTGAAAGTCAACATAAATTATGGAAATCTTCTTGTGTCTCTGACAGTACTTGAAGAATAGCAAATTCTAACAAGGGAGATTCCAAAATGAGAAACATTCTAAATTGGAGAGTGTATATTAGATGTAATGTACATACTAATGACCGTTAAGAATGCATTCCATACATACATACAGTCAGTGAGACTAGATGTTGAAGCTTCAGCAAAACAGTCACTTGGGTATCTCAACTGTCTGCCTCGGCTCTACGTTTTTGCTAAAACTTCAGCAAACGCAGTTCAGTTATTGCTAAAAAAGTAGTTAGCATAAATGAGCTGTTTGCCCTTGTCAAGAACTCTTGAAGACATAACAAGCTTCCATGCATGCATGCAAGCACTTGATAGCTGATGAGGATCCTTTCAATGTCAAAAAACAGAAACAGCTCCAACTTCAAGAAATTACAAGCCATTCAAGTATGTCATTTTGTGTATCTTCTCTAAAGACTTACGAAGAGATACATTATCTGAATGTTTGATCTGTGCCAAACATTATGTAGCCCTAGAACTAGACAGAATTTTTCCTACCATATCTTCTTCCAACAGCTAGGGTCCAATGGAACAAAGAGCAAGGGGACAGAAATAGTCAGCTGGAAGAAAAGGCAACAGGCATGGGGCTGGATGGCAAGAGGCAACACGTCAGGTCCCTCACTGGGTTGGGGCAATCCTCAGTGCAAGTACAGACTGATTGATAAATTAAGTGAGAGCAGCCCTGCAGAGAAGCACCTGGGGGTAGAGGTGGATGAAAAATTAAATATGAACCAGCAGTCTGAGTTTGCAGTCCACAAAGCCAATCACACCCTGGGCTCTATCAAAGAAGCATGGCCAGCAGGTCAAGGGATGTAATTTTTCCTCTCTTCACACTTGTGAGACCCCACCTGGAGTACTGCACCCACTTCTGGGGCCCCAGTAGAAGAAAGACATGTTACAGCACGTTCGAAGGAAGGCCACAAAAAATCATCAGGAATCTGGCACATCTCTCCTAGAGTTGTTCCAGTTTTTCAGCCTGAAGAAGAGAAGGCTCTGGGGAGACCTTACTGTGGCCTCTCAATACATAAAAGGGGCTTGTAAGAAAGATGGAGAGAGACTTTTTACAAGAGCTTGTAGTGACAGGACAGGAGGCAGTGGTTTTAAACAGAAAAAGGGTAGGTTTAGACTGGACATAGGGAAGAAATTCTTTGCCATGAGTATATTATTTTTTAAAATCAGAATTCTGTAAAAGCAGTGTGGAAAGATAACCAGCATTATGAGTAAGCAAGCAAAATAACTGTATTTACCAACAGCTGTTAAATTTGCAACAGCACATATTTGTTTATAATAGTAGGCAATGAGCTTTCAAAATGAATTAGTGTAAAGACCAGTTTAGTCTCCTAGCAAAAATCCTCATGAGTGTATCAAGCAATTTAATCTAGCACTAGTCAAAATTTTCAAAACCAGCATGCTTACTCACCACTGCCGTAGGAAAATGCACGAACAGAACGACCATCATAGCCAGAAGAATGTCCACTGTTGAAAAGAAAATACATGCCATTTACCAAAGCTACCTAAATGAATAAATAAGTACTTCTAATATTATTCCCCTGAATTCTAACCACCATACAGAATAAAACAAAATGTTTGTTATAAATGGATTTAAGTCCTCCATTTTGAGCGTTACTCATTAAGGAAACTGTCCATCAACACAAACATGTATTACAAGAGTTTAAAGTCACAGTCTTTCTCCTTGAAATTTTAAACAGAAATTATTTATACCAAAGCTGCTCTTTTGTATTTCCAATGAATTTTCTGTTTCAAATGTTTCTTGTATCATAAAATGTTTCTGCACAGATACTGAACTTAATTTGCAATTGCTTCAATGTGCTTCATTCATGAGTGAAGCCAATCTCATTCTTTCTGTTAAAAAGTACGTATGCGAGTGTATCTAAGAACAGGTGGACTTCAAATGTGTAGTTCTATAAATAAACTATTAAATTAGCTACACATTTTCTAGGCTGACTTCTTTCAGTGGTAGCCAACGCAAGTAAGTAAAAACCAGAAAGGTTAAAAATGATGCTACGTGCACAGGACATAATTCATATATAATTCTTGCATGACCCTATAGTACCTCCCACATATCTTGAGTGAATTATCTTTGCAGGGTTTAACCTAAGTGTTATTCTGTTCTTGAAGGCACTTGAACATTATTAAGTAGGTTTGGGATTGGCTTAGTTTAAAGACAAAACAACACCAATGATAATGAAAGGCCAATCCAACATCTTAATATTTAAAAGTACGAGATATAGTTTCTAGGTTCCACAATAAGCTTGATACTTTCACATTGTATTTCAGTAGCTATATTAATATTCCCAAGTAATGATGCAATAACCTCTACTTAAGACTCAGAAGCAGCAGTCACAGCAACTGTATGAAATAACAAATTTACCTTCATGCACATCAAATGCATCCAGCTAGATGTTTTTCTGAATTACATAAGATGAGGATTTTGTGAGATTTACCATCATCGTCCTGTAGTGTATATGTTAATATAATTTTTCAATTTCAAAGGAACAGTCGTGTGCACCTTCCTGCAGTGAAATCCAAAGTACTGGCAAGAGGCTTGCACCACCTTCTTAAGAGAGCTTTGTGTATGATCTGGTTTTGGCCTCTAGTAAAACATAAATACTTCTAAAGGACTGTGCTGGCCAACTTTTTTTTCTTCCTTTTATGTATATGTGTATGTATTTATATACATAAAAAAATAAAGATATGTACATGCATATATAAAAAATATCCATATGTACATACATATATATAAAATATCCGTATTTCTTATATCTATATTAAAAAGGCACTAAAAGAGAACCTGTTAGGCTATTAAAGCTGAACACTTAGATTGAACACAGCAGGAATACAAATTTGTACGCTGTGGAACTCTGGCATCTCCTATAGCTTATGAGGGCTTGAACTGGTGGGTAAATAGATTACTTGCATCTATAGAAAACGATACAGTTCACCTAAATAGCCTTTAGACTACTAAAGAAAACTTTAATAATCATTACCCTGACCTTGTTCTTAAGTCTTGGCACTGATATAGTATCATAACGCAACTAAATTAATAAGTAGCCAAGTAACCAAGTCGAAAGAATATTGTCAGAGGTGAGACTAGTACCATTTCTGTAAAAATCTGAACCTGTCTCCCTGCTCCCAGATAAAATCCATAAAATACTGAATACCATAAGAGTCCTTATTAACTCATTTCAGTTAGAGAATATTTATATATTGTTTTGTAAGATTTCAAACAGATAATTACCTTTCTATTGTGGGTATGAGGGAAGGTGGAGGACCGCCAGGAGGTGGTGGAAAGCCTGTAATAATAAATGGGAGGGGGAAACAAACATAAACACATAAAAGAACTAGGCTAAGCACATAATGGCAAACAGATTTCAGAGAGTAAAACACAAAAATTTGCTTCTCCCTGTGTAAACAGGTTTTATTGTGTAAGACAAGAAATTCTACTTATTTTATTCTGTAAGACAAGAAATTCTTTCCATTCTTAATGAAGACTGGCTTTTAAATGTATATTATCAGTGCTTCACATCAGATACCTTATCATTCTCAAAAACACAGTGATTTAGAAGCATAGAAAAATTCCTAAGTACTTAGTAAATGACAATTACAACTATTTTCTGCACAGATAAAAAAAAAAAAAAGAATAGAAAGAAAAGGAGGAAGCACACATCTAAGAAACAGGCCGATTAGGCCCACTAGTCAACAGCCTGGCATCAAAATAACTGAGCCTACATCTTTATATATGGGTTTGTATTTATGAACTTTTATCTAGAAAACTA
Organism: Loriculus beryllinus; assembly: GCA_039877255.1. Lineage (NCBI taxonomy): Eukaryota > Metazoa > Chordata > Aves > Psittaciformes > Psittacidae > Loriculus > Loriculus beryllinus. The sequence continues at coordinate 4,058 of JBCJKH010042251.1, forward strand.
AAAGGAAGTTGGTAAGTTACACATCACTTAAGTTTTCATTTCTTAATCAAATGTGGAAGAAAATTTAAACAAGTTTACCTGGTGGTGGCACTGTTATTGGTATACCTAAGACAACAACAAATAATATATCAGTCATAGTAAGTTTATTATTTGTGGATCTAAAATAAGATTGAGCTATCACCACATACATGATCAAGAAGAATGGTAGTTTACTTTCTGTGTCCTTAGATCAAGATCTCACATTAGTATCAGTTGTTAAGATTTCATGCAAGCCTTGTGAAATCTGGCTTTTTATTTAAACTCCTGTTCTCTAGGATCTTATTTAATTAGAGACAAAAATAATGAAAAATTACTCTGGGTCTCAAGATTAGAACTAAATCCATAACCCTAAAATGTTTAGTATCCAGAAGGAAAGTAACATCCCTTAGAGTATATCTGCTTTATTTTATATCCCATGGCTGGATGAAAGGAAAAGCAATTATCATCCAAACTTTCATAGCTTAGCATTGGAAATAGCGAGGTCCACATGGACAAAATATTCTAGAAACAGTAAGCATTACAGACTTTTCAGTCAATGCTATGCCACACTGCAATGAATCATTCAGTTGCTACTTGAAGAAAAAAAAAAATTCTTTGGCATTCTATTTTCTTGTAAATATCTGAAAAAAGAACATCCTTTAATATAAACACATTCAAAAACTGTTCTAACTTTTCTGGTTTTCAGAACTACCTTCGCTGCTATGAATCTAACTTAAAGCTATTGCTAAGAACGCTGGAAATCACAGCATAAAAACTTTGACAGAGTAACATCGGAAAGACTAAACGCTCCTAATGAAAATTTCTGAAAGGAAAGGAAGACCGGGAATTCAAACTGCTACACAGCTGAAGTATTTTCTATTAATCCTTACTGGTTAATTTTGCACCTTAATAGAATCTTCATGAGTCTACAACATAGAAAATATATAAATACCTCACCAGAAATGTTAAGAATATAAGCTAGAAAAATATCAGTTCTCTCCGATTCTTTTATTAGCTCTACCTTATGCTTAAAAAGAGCCCAAACCCAATCAATTGCTGCACTAAACCCAGTATATGCTTAGCACTGAACATAGCTCTCAGCCCTATGCACAGAATTGCCTGGAAAGCCATCAGCAAATACTCTTTACAAAAAGGAAGAAATTCAGACATTAATATATTCATCAGAATTTTGTCTTGTACAGGAATACAAACTGAAATCTCATCACAAGCTTAAAAGCCAAATGAAAAAATTCACTTGAGAGCCATTCAAACAAAACTGTAATAGAATAACACAATTTAATATACGGAGATCAAATGTCCAAATAATTTTAATGGTTAATGCAGGTTTATTACATTAAAAAACTTCCAACCAAATCACAGGCATTTGCTCCTCAAAAACCTTTAAGAACTTTTAAAAAAATCATGATTAACGATTATGTAAGACAGCAGCTAATTTGTTTAACAGTATCATAATGGAAGACATATTCTTCTACATTGCAAGTTAACAAGTATCACTAAAAATATCTACACTAAAAAACCTGAAAGCTAAAGCTTATTCCTCACCCTCTTTTCTAACAAACAAATGTGACACAAAACAAGAAACAAAAAGAATTTGTAAACTTCTGTTAACAGAAAATTGAGAATCTCTTAACTCTTCACTCCTTTGCCTTTTACTAACAGTATATAAAATTGAAATATCATCATATCACCAGCCAATTACACCTAAGAACAAGAGCTCTGAAGTATTGAATCTTTTCTTCCATGTAGGGATTCAACCTAAGTACCATTGCAAAAAGATGACTTAGTGCAGATCATGTCACATCCCTACAACACATACTGCCACAAAGATGCACCCGGACTCAACCTTGATATTCAGTCTCGTGTCAAAAGCGAAACAAATAGCACGCGTGCAGCATTTTACCTAACATGCTCAAACTTGCATTCATAATATTGTATACCACCCTAGTATCTCAAGGCTGGCTATTTATAGAAAACCAAGCAGGTTTTTACTAAAGGAAAGCAATGCTATGTGTGTTCCCTTGCTGAGTAAGGAATCAAACATGATAATGCTGCCATATCTTAACAACATACTGCAAATCAGCTGAAGTGTGGTAGCAGTTCACAGCATTGTAACTCAACTTGGTGTAAAAACTTCTTTTGCACAGGCTCAACTAAGTCAAATTCCCTCTCCTTTATCCCAAGGTAAAAAGTAAGCACTTAAGACTGCTGGGCCTGAACAGATGCACTGCTACTTGCTAAGCCTTGGTATCTGTCTAGGCAGTAAAATTCCCAAAGTTGTGCAACAGAAGTTCAATACTTCAGAGTTTGGTTTGGTTTTTTTTTAAGTATCACAAATACATCTCACATTTAACTACACCCTTAAACCAAAACACATAAAACAACTTTTAAAGCCTGCTTTTATCCACGTTATTCTTCAGATTAAAATTAGTCCAACATAGCAATAAACCAAGCACACAAAAAACAACACATCTTTTTTGCCAAAGCCAGTGTTCTCCTAGGAGTATTTGAGAGTTTTCTGCACTTGGCCCTTTGAATCATTCTAGCACTCGTTCCTCAAAAAAGATCTGAATCACAAGAGTGAATGAACTCAGAACAGGAGATCTAACTTCAAAGCAAGATCCTTTTTCAAAGGCACTTTTGGAGGATGTTTTATATTTGGAATACTTAAATTTTCTGGCAAGTAGTCCCACTTTAATATTGGGTAAGAGTAGCTTTTTTCCTCCTGCTCCACTGAACCTAGGAGGGATGGCAGATTCTATTTTAGAAACAGCTTTGAAGATAAAGAGCTGGCAACAGCGCAATTAAAACACAGGCCTGAAGAAACCAAATCCACAGCTCTTAATCATTATTTTCGAATCTGCTCAAAGCACAGAAGGATGTTGAAGGAGACCTTCTGAACAACTGTATGTCATAAACCTGTCTGTAAACCAGAAGACTAAAGCCAAACCTGCTTGGTAAGTTTATAACATGTGAATTTCTTTCACCTTTAAAAGCTCAACAGGTGAGGGGTTTCAGAACAGTCTAGTACACCTATATGACATCCCTGCACTAAGTGAGTCTGGGGTGTCTGTGCTCATGCTTTTAATAGTATAAAATTTAGATCACCTTTTCAGTAGCACAATTAAAATAATTACTTTCTAAAAAACTTAAAATGCATTTCCTATATTATTCCATCAGAAAGATTTTAATGCAGCTTAAAACCCACAGTCTGCATTAGCATCACATTCCTCTCCACCTTTCCTGTAGTAAGGAAACATCACAAAATTGCCAGAGCAGCAGCATATTCTGTCTTCAGCACCCCATTTTTTGTATTTATGCACAAAAACTTGGAAAAAGGCACAGATTTATTTAATCTTTAAATCTCATCTTCTGTGTTCTAGGTTGCACTGTTTTGTGTATGGCAAACACTGATGAAATCCAGAGCTTGCCAGGCAGCAGGAGTTAATGGTTTTAAAATCAGCAGCAGCAACTGAAGAAAGCAACCTCTTCTATGAAGATTTAAGCCCTGTAAAGCCCCGCGCAAAGCTGCTGCACAGAAATCATATCGTTACTTCCTTGCTTATATGTAAAAGAATTAACAGAAACTTTTAAAAGATTCCCTATGTGAACAGAACAGCAAAGAAACTGCTCAACATGATTTCGGAACAAGTCAAGTAAAAGAACGCAAGGAACAAATGGAGAAAATAAGGAACAGGGCTCCACCTTAAATCAGTCTCTTCTATAAACAAATCCTTCACTTTCTTACTCAAATACTCCCCTAAATTTCTTCACCTATTTAAATTTCTCAGTGACCATTTTTCTTAGCTCCCTACAAAGTTCTTTGAATTTAAGTCCTTAAAATGACACTGCTCAGGTAGCTGCACTATTTGTGCAAACGCCCATGACACTCCTTCTAGTAAATTTCAGTAAATACCAAGTTTTGGTAAATATTCAGTATCGGTAAATCTCAAACCAGATTTAACAATGAAATGAGTTCTCAGAGCTTTGATTCCTCTAAGATTCACAGACACAGGGTGCTGGATAAAACATCAGGGGCTAATAAAACCTCTGACTGAAAGAAATGATAGGACACAAATGCAATTCTTATCAGACTTTCAGGAATTCATGCATATTGAGAGGGGAAAGGGGCATTAAAGTTTCTGTTGCTGCTTTGACCTCAGACACTAGACATCCCAACTTATGACACAAATTCATGGCATGCCATACTTCCAGTTCAAAAGTTTACAGAATGATTTAACATACACCTCTCAACAGCATTAACAGTGGCTGAATTACAGACAACAGCTCCTCACTTCAAACGTTTTCAAGGACAGAAGATCCAACATTTAGTCTTTAAGTAATTATTTACTACTTGTGACTATGCTTACTGGGAAAGTAAAGACAAAAATTTCTATTTCTGCCTGGCAGATATATTTAAGAAAAAAGAAGAAAACCCACAAAATTCTGAAATTTTGCACATATAGCCAACCATATGTGCATGGAAGGCACTGTCTTTAATTCATTATCTATCATCAAGTAAGCGATGTTAATGCATCTCATTTTTCACATCCGACATAGTACAGGATATTTACCTGGTGGGGGAATCAGAGGTGGAGCAGTACTAACAGTTGGAGGGGGTGGGAGGAAAGGAGGGGGTGGAAGGTGTGTAGGTGGAGCTCCTGGAGGGAAAAATGGAGGTGGCTTGGTAAAATTGTCTACTTCAGGATTAGATCGTTCTGAAAGAACCTGTAAAATATCAAACTATAGTTACAATTGCTATGTCAAAAGGGTAGAAGATAGGTTTCCTCTCTTTCCAGTTACTACAACAGGGAAGTGTTACTTATGCACTTAAAGAGCCATATTCAGGTGGTTTAAGCTCTATCTATACGTTCTGTGTCCCGTACTCGCCAAGTACCTCTCAGGGCCTAAGGGCAGTCAATAGGGAACAACAAACGTAAGATTTGAGAAGGAATATAAACCATCTGAATATGGCCCAATATTCCATTTTAAATTCATATAGAAATGAGTATTTTAAAAATCAATAGGAAAAGCATAAAAAAACCCTCAAAACTTTAAATTACTTAAAACACTGCGAGATCAGCTGAAAATCACACAGCAATGTTTTCAATCTAAGCACTACTATCTGTTATTATTTTCATCATTTAACCTTAACCTAAGTCGGCATAGAAATGCAGCTAGGGCACCAAGCAACCTTGATTCTTCTCCACAGCTATGTCAGGAGAGAAAAAGTATATGTCATCTTAACACATTTAGTTGTTTTCTTAAGATGATCCAAGCCAATAAAGACTAAAATAATGAAGACAATCTTAAAATTTATGGTAAAATAATACAGTAATTTTTTTTTAAGTACTATCTGCTTTTTATTCCTTTGCAACTTATTTTTAGAAGACTGCATTTCTCAAAATGCATATGAAAAGGCTTTCACTTTCAGCTTTGTGTCTGTCAGGAATAGGAGAAATGGACAGTCAGTTTAGATATTTATCTTTGTTACTTAGTAAACAAAACTCTATCCATGCAGAACTAGCAGAGGCAATGCTGTCTCCTAGATTGTAAGTTTGCAATATTGCTCATTTTCTTCCAGTAAGACATATATTTCATATTAATACATTTTAACTGGCTGCCACAACTTTGTTCCTGAACGTAAAGCTACTTCTGTATTACTTATTCATACACACCAAAATGTTTTAATTGGAAGCTATAGGGAAAGCAAAAGTATCTCTTGGTCAAAGATTGTGTGCAAATCTGCAGTATAAAACCTGTATGTTGCTGTTTTCATTAGCACGCCGTCGTCCTTCCACCCTGCTGATAGTGATGGTCTGTCCAATCACATCTATTGTTCCAGGTAATCGCCTGCAACACAGGACAAATCAGAATCAATAGGCAGAATTAGAAAAGGAAAATAAAAGAGAGAGACAAGAAAGTCTTAATTAAGGACTCTTCCTCATTCTAAATGCCAGAAGTTCCTTCTCCTGTATAAAACAGAAAAGATTGTTTCCAAAGAAATTTAAATAAACATAAGCCAATCCTACCATACATACTAATTGTATTGCAGCATGTATTGAACAAAATCAGCCACCATCTCTCTTAGCTTGGAATACAGCCTTAATATCAAACAGAAAGTATATAAAACTAGAAACATTGACCCATAAACCTTGCATGAAACAAAAAGGAATCTTAGAGCAGCCATTTATAGTTCTGTTCTTGAGTTTCCCGAATGCAAAACGTCTCTCTGTAGCACATCTAAACCATTTGCATAGCTAAGCATCATGTTCACCTTCCTTAAAGAAACCAGCACAAGACCCACCTCAGCCTCCCTTGCAACCCAATCAAGCAACAACAGAACATAATGTAAATTAAGAACATGCACCTTAGAAAAGTTAGTTATGGATTTTTAGAGGAAGATGACAAGAAACAGTGATATGCATACACACATTGTTTCCATCCTAGTTTCCGCCAATCATTTAAGGGCTTTTCATGCAACTGAGTTTAACTGCTAAACTTTAATAGATTAACTTCCATTTACACAATCTCATTTGAACACATTTTTAGTTTTGATCTCCAGTGATGTGATCTGTGTAAGCTACTTTTTTACATGACAATTGTATTTGGTGCCCTACAGTCTTGTTAAAAAGCCCCACAAACCACAACTCCTTATTCTCTGGCAGTGTAGCCAGAGAACATAACACCTCTGCTGTATCTCTTCCCAGCTGTCTCTTTCCCAGGCTGAACTAGTCCCCACCTCTCCTCATATAAAAGAACTCTATTACTTTCACTATTTATTTAACCTTTTTATGGACCCTTCCTACCTCTGCTGTATCTTTTCTTGTCTGGGATAAACAGAACCAAAGATAATACTCAGCACTCAATGCATAACAGATTTATGAACTAATATAATGAGTTTTCCCAGTTTGTTCCCTCTGCTAATGATGACTACAATTCCATTTTCTTATTTTGTCTAACACTGGAAATTGAACTAATGTGTTTGGAAGCAGCAACAATAATTCCAAGATCTATTTCTCAATGGGTATTATTTTGAATGATTAATTTGAAGAGCATCAAAATTAGGAAAATGACATCTAGGATTTAAATTTTCAGGGATTTTCAGTGGTTTCAGTTCATTATGAACAACTTATTCCAATCCACATTGGAATCAATGTGTGAATTTTAAGTGCAGACTTATCTCACTTCAATTTCCAAAACAGTCAATTTATTAAGCTTATGCCTGTTAGATCAAGTTTTCCTTACTATGAACTTATTAAATCCCATGTATATATTCACACAGTCTGTTAAGAGGGGTATATTTAAACCCCCCAAACTATCCGATATTGTGTCCACCCAGGTGTCAACTGCAACTTCTTATTTTTAATTTTTCAAAGTAGATTAAAAATGCAACACTGAGGGTAAAGACACAATGGCATTCCACTGGATACAAACACTAACATTTAAAGGATGATCAGTCTCTTAAAACCTTCAATAGAATCATAGAATAGAATCATAGAATAGTTAGGGTTGGAAAGGACC
>JBCJKH010042252.1:556-11915 GCA_039877255.1 Loriculus beryllinus
CACATAACTCTCGCTCCCCTCATTCTCTCCACAAGTCCATTTGAATCCATTTTGGCTTTCTCGGCTGAGCAGCAGTCCCAGTAGAGAGGGGAGAATGTGTTCAGATGGCAGGACAGTGCCATCAGCATACTGCTGGTTTACTGAAAAGGTTCAGAAAGAATGATAGAATGTTTGGGACCATTATTCTAAATGCCTTTATCAGTAGGGATCTTACTGAGCACTTTCATGAGTAAAACCAGCTGTGATAATTCTGTACATGTGAAAGAGCAGCCCTGTTGAAGGTGCCATTTTTAGCTTCAAAGCTAATTTTGAACAAAACACTGCAGTGTTTACATGTGAAGTTCTTTGCAGGCAAATTTATTTTTCAAGTCCTGTTGTGTAAAACCTGTCCCCTTCTGTTCTATGCCCACATTATATTTTTCCTGTCCTCCCTCTTCCATTCATAGCTTTCACAAAGACTGAAATGGAAGAAGCCATTAAAGGTTTAAACAACTTTTTAAATTATCTTAACATGTTCAGAAACCTTGCCAGATTTACCCTTTGGAAGGTTGTAAAATAATTTTGAATAGAATGTGACCAGATAAAATGAATATGATTTTATTATTCATGAATACTTTAACCTGAATGCTTTAGTGCCTACATCTATTATATTAAATTATGGTGAACATAAAACTGTCACACTGGGGTTTGTAAATTGATATTCCCTATGGATTCCCCTTATGTTTTTCTATAGCTATCTCTGCTGCTGCTAATGGAATCAATCCTTTGATACCTTTTCCCTTCTAGTTACATTCTACCTCTCTATTGGCTCCTTCAAAGCTTCCTGTCTGGTTGGGAGGTTATCTACCTCTTTTCACAGCAAATGACCCTTATGTATTCCCACCCACACGTGTACTTTTGTATCTGGCTTGCTCTTTTATATTTCTCTTCTTTTTTCCTAGGTTTTCTCTGGGCAATGTTTTTTTCCCCAGACATCACATTTTAGGGTGTAGTTTCAGAGTGATGTTCAGATATTTAGGTGAGACTCCCATTAAAGTTAATGAGACATGTGGCTAAATGCCTGTGCACTGCACTAACAATACCCTTTACTGTTTATTGTCTGGCTTAGAGAAAAGGTCACATTGGTTCCTTACACCTAGTCTTGGATCTTTACCTTTTCCTTCAAATCTTAGAGGTCACTGAAAGAGAAAAGTGTAAGGCACCAGGCCTTGCAGTGCTTATTTTTTCAGGTGACAACATTGTTCCTTTAGCTCCACTTTTTATATGGAGCTATAGAAATTACAGACTTAAAAGGAGCTTTTATCCCAAATTGTCAAAAGCCCAGTGATGACAAGTTACTGCTGAAGCACCACAAGATTCAGTACGGTGCTTTGTGTAGGAAATTCTACTGGAACCAAGAAGAAATACCACATCTTCAGAGAGGTGACTTTTATCATCCTATTCCTTTAATGAGTCCAGCACAATAGGATTCTGGCTTTTGGTTGGGGTTAGCTTGCTTATCCCAATATAGATAATACATACTAACAGCAAATATTTGTTGAGGGACACTGATGATAACAAGTCCATGCTTTCGCCTGTGTCCTTGTCTGAGAATTTTGGTTAGAAAATTCTGATGCTGTAAGAGGGGAAGATAGTGAATGCAGGTCTGATCTAAGATGGAAGGAGGTAGGAAAAGGGAAAAGTGCAATTTTACAACCTTGTCCTGTGAAGTGACAGTGAAGTGACAGTGCATACAATTCCAGTTCCTTCTTCCAGACTTGGCTTAGAAAAGCATCTGATTGATCAGGGAACTGGTATTTCTAAACAATGTTATTAAATGTTTAAAAAATTAAATGTTATTTAATTTCCTTGTGCCTTAGTCTTCTTGTGGGGGCTTATAATATTTAAATCTTGGTAAACAAAAGCAGAGAGCCTGAGGTGAAACATGCAGTAAATGTAAAGTAAATGTAATCTTTATAATGTGAACAAGAATCCAGCTTAAATCCTTTTTCATTCATCTTATTAGCCAAAAGGTAATCTCTGTACTCTATTATAATAGAACTTCTCTGGTATAATGAGGTGTTAGCTATTCAGTACAGTCCTCATCAACATTATATTTTTTTCATGTTTCTGAAGCTCAACAAAAAATGGCATTAATTGTTGTATTGTGTCAAGGAGCAAACGTACAGCAATGTTAAACTTGGCTTTTACACTGAAAAGGAAAATGAGACTTAGATTAAAATTCTGAAGTAAAAAAAGAGTTAGATAAATGCATCATGTGAAATGAAACATTAAAATTAAATGACTAGCATGGGTGGGTGAAGTTCAATATAAGTAGGAGTGTTTAAGATGAGAAGGCTTTTATCCAACAGTGAATTGGCTAATGGTGTTGCTAATGTGGGATCCTACAGTTGACAGTTTGTTTCTGAAGGAAGATTCTGTCCTAATGCTACTGCTTTGAGAGTTACAATTATATGAAAAGAACGTGCCATTCATCTGTGCATATCATCAATCATGACACAGTCCATTTTGTACCTCCCATCTCTGTTGTGAGCAATCTATAGGAGTGGAAAGGAGGACTGTATTTATATGGAAAGCAGGCTCAGAGATGCACACAGCTTAATCTGACCAATGTTTTGTTTTAAGTGTTCCTCTGAAGAGAAAAAAACAGGGTGAAAAAGTCTCAAAGAGCCAACAGATAAAACCAAGTATCTGATCAAAAGGATTTCCAAACAAAGAGCAATGTTTAGCTTTATTTGTCAGCAAGGTGATCTGTGATATTAGCATGGACAGAAGTAGCATTTTGACTATTTTGCTCTTTATGCAGGAGAATTGCAAGTATTCAATTGCAGAATGCAGGAACTAATTAATTGGTTAATGATGGTGTCATTAATATGCTTATTACTACCTTCCTCTGCAGTATCACACAGGTGTTCCAGTTGTAGACTAAATAGATGCTGTGCTAGGCATTGAACATGCACTGAATTAAATGGTTTTTAATGCAGGAAAAATGCTCACTAAGTACAACACCCTCACAACACTCTGCTCTTACCTTTCCAGAAGCTTCCACAGAAAGGGCAGTTAGCCTCAGGAAAGGAGCATACAGCACATTCTCACAAAGCTGTTGTCTTCACATTGTTCAACATCTGTGAAATACTATGTGCGTTAAACTAGCATGTAGCCCCAGAGTAAAGCATGTGTGTTCTGTTTCCAGCCATGATATGCTCCTATGTGAAGACTTGTTGGTTAACTTATGCTGGAGAGCACAATTTATTGATTTTTGCTTATATGGTAACATATTCAGAGGAGGGCAGTTCTTTCAGATATGTCCAGGTGACTTGGGAACTCCAGTCCTGATATAAAAAGGAATAGGGAGATTACAGCTGGTCAGGTAATGAACCGTGAACAAATTATTTCTTTTTAACACTTACAAGTTTCACTGCAACTATAGTAGTGCTTTATATTTTAGAACTGATAAATCTAATTAAAACCATGTTGAATGGTTTTGACCATTCTGAAACTGAAATCTAGGGCAGAAGAAGTCATTGCAAGTGACCTTACCATGTGAGAAGCTTTGAATTATCTGCAGGAAGTTGATAATCAATATTTTTAGAGAGAGCAGAGATGAAAATTGAGATGCAAGAAAAATTTTAATAAACTGCATTAGGAATGTGAATGATAAGCCTCACTGAAAGTTGATGGAAATTAGGAACTTGGTTATCAATTTGTCTCGGTTAGTCTGATCAGAAGCAAAAAAAGGAGGTGAAGCCCTCTCTTCTCAAAGTGTATGAATGAAATTCAAAGGGAAGACTGATCTGTAAAGCTGACTTGGGTTTTGACTATCTCGTTGACTTTGTGCCTTCACATATACAGCCCAGTGAGGTCACCTGTGAGACTACAGCGAAGAGATGGAATCTGGAGGGGGACTGAGAAATTACTGGAAATGGGCTTACCGGACAAATTTGTTAATTTCCTTGGTCTGCCTCTTGAGTGGCAAAAAGCAGACTATTTTGCCCTTTCCTCTACACTTCTTAATGAATGTAAATTTGCTGTATTGGAAACTTTCCTATGTCCTGAAATGCAGAAGGCAGAACACACCTGCTACACAAGTATAAGTAATATAACAGTAATTGCATGACTAATACAAAAATTGTTGATGAGTCCTCAGTGGAGTTAACAAGTGATGAGGATGCTCAAGCGAGCAGCTCTATTTGCTTACAGATCACTGTGCTCCTAATTCTGCATTTTGGCAGTTGTTGGACTGTTGTGTGGGAGATGAGGAAGCATTTTTAGACTCAAAATTGATAGGTAAAATGTCAGGTCTGTTAAAGTATACCCTAGCTCTTCACTTGAAGTCTGTTTTGATTTATATAAGACTTCATCGCGTTAATCTAGATAGTCATTCTGCATGTTGTGTATTTTTTCCAGTTGATAGTTTTTTCAATGTGACGGCTGCCCACAGTCAAATCATCACCCTGAGTTCCCATGTTAGCACAGAAGTGTACCCTTTGAATTTAATTGTAAAGAGCATTTGGCCCTCTACCTTCTGCTTGCTCCACCTGAGGTACTTCACTAAGATGGTGATAGGGAGCAGCCCTAAATTTGATAAAGAAGTTGGCTACAATGCAGTTCTGCAGTTTAAATGCCATGACATTTCCTAGGTATTAACATAAGAACATTAAATTAAAATTATGTTCCATGGGGATTGTAGCTTTGTATGGCTTGGGAGAATTGACTCGCTTATTCAATAAAGAGTTTAAGCTGATTACAGTTAGCACATTCTTTGCAGAGTACCACTGTGAGACAAAATAAGGAGTCAAATTATGCTCTGACACAGCTCCTCAGAGTTCTTCCTAGCCCTTGCAAACATATCTAACTCTCATTGGCTGTGAGCCAGAGAAATTGCCTGAGAAAGCTTTCTATGGCTGGTTCTTTAAATAGCCAAAAACTCAGACCCACCCTCAGCTGGTGTAAATTTGCATTGGCCTCATTGCCTTTCATGCTGCTATGACAATTTACATCAGCTTGGATCTGCCTCATTGAGTTCTGAATGGATTGAAAATGAATGCAAATGACAGCTTTGCTGAAGGTGGGTATTTAAATGTATACATGCCACTCAATACCCTATGATTAAAACTCATTCAAATTAAACATACATACTTCTAGGTTCACATGCAGTGATTCATGTCCCCAAAACTGGAGAACTGGCTGTTAGTTACTTCTTACCATCAGATAATCTAAGAGTTTCTCTTAAACTGGTATATTGTTTCCATAGTTATTATGAAATAGGATCTGTTGTTTTGCAGTAAATTGGAAACGATAACTTGTGCTTTGATTAATCTTCCTCTGAAATGTAGAGGTCATCTCTAACTTCCAGATATTTTTATTCTCCATGTATATTAATTTCTAGTAGCCTGGGGTTTAATACACATTTCTCTTTCATTTCCACAATTAATGGTTGTAAGACAACACAGATAAAAATGCAAATGAACAACTTATCTTTACGCTTTTCAATTGGATGTTTACAATTGCAGTAACAGTGAGCTTATAAAACTGCCCAAACAACTTTTCCTGCGGATATGAAAATTATAAAGATACCTTCATAAATTATGGATTTTTAAAACTGCTGTCATTTTAAATGGCTTTATTTTTTATGTTTATTGAAACTATTTTGAGTATACATAAAATGGGTTTTCTTTTTTTTTTTTTTGTAATTCGAGTAATACACGCTATTAGCACAAAGAGAAGCCCATATACATATAAATAAGTATATATTTTTTTCTTTTCCTTTGCAAAGATTTTAGAAGACCCAGGAGAATAAGCATTTCTTGCAGTGATTGTCTCTAAGTTCTCCTGGATGCACTGCTGTGACAACATCCTGGAATCAAATGTGAAAAGAAAGTACAAGAAAACTGTGGATCTTGACAAAAACACGGGGCTGTTACAGCTGCAGCATAATGGAGCACTGAGAAATTAAAACTTCAATTTTCCCTGAGCTGCATTTCTACAGCTGGTAGTGAGAACTTAATTTCTGATTATGTGTTAGTTAAAAAAGAGCTAATACAGTTGGGAAGAGTATGTCCAAACAAGCAGGTAGTTTTCATTCTCCTTCTTGCAACTAAAGAATTGAACTAAGGAAAATCTAATAAGGAACCCATGAACACTGTAAAGATGTTGCCTTGAATTAACTATGTTTAAAATGTTTGGGTTTTTTTTCTATCCCAAAGATTATTTTCAGGGAAAGTGGGGTTTTCTGGTCCTTTCTGAGAAAGAACTTTCTGTTGCTGAGATGGGTTTTCATTTAAGTAACAGGTTACCTTTTCAATAGATTTTCTTTTTATGAAAAAGGTTTTCATAGGAAATTATATTAGTATCAGGTGATTAATTATCCTGTTATGTGTTCCTGAATTTCTGCTCATCTTATCTGTCAGTCCAAGGTTCTTGTACTTGCTCAGCTCATCAGTAAGGTGTTTGGAAATATTAATGTCCAAGGCTATGTGCTAGGCAACCTGTAGCTGTGAGTTTAAATTCAGAGGTGAGATAATATAGTTGTTTTGCCACACTTATGGATAATAAGATGGTTATATCCATAAGTGTTGCATGCAGGCATAGGAGCATCTCTGACATCCCATAACCTCACAGTCTACTTACACCTCCCTGACTTGCATATAGGCTCCTATCGATGTTCTAACTCCATCAAGTTATGTTAAAACTTGAGTTGAAAGAAGAAAGCAATGAAAGCATAAGAGGAGCATTTTCCCTAGGCAGTTAAGGGTAAGGAAAACTAATAAAGTGTATGCAGCAGGAAATGTTGGCTGGAGCAAACAATCTCATAGCAACTTTCATCAGTCTGTTTTATGTAAAGAGAAACAGGAGGCAAATGCTCCTGGAGTGCTGTACATTTGTATATGGAGTGGTGTTTCCAGCACCTTAATTGGGGCATTCAAACCCAATATTGCATCCTTTTGATTTGTCTTCAAATATTAGGAACAAATGGCATTAGAACTGGCATTGAGGCCACAGGCAGCCCGGACTGCCTCTAGTTTGTTTCTAATTGTTTTAGGTCGATATTTCCATGCAGGTTTCAATTGTGTTTATGCTGGCAAGTGCAATAGCCCAGAGTTGAACTGGCACCAAGTTAATTCCATTTGCCTGTGATTCCACTTTCGTTGTAAGATGTATGTTACAGCTCTGTATGATAATAAGCAAAGTTCTGCAGAATTTTTGGTGCAGATTCCTCATCACCTTTTATGGCAGCTTCACCTTAGCACTGAAAGCTGCATTAAGCATGTGGCTTACAGCTGCAGCGAAAAGCATCTAAATCTTTTCTCTTTCTTCTGATCATACCTTCATTACTGTAATTGTATGTCTGAGCTATGCTCCCCTGTCAGCTCCTACCTATTTGCCTAGAAAAAGGTATTTGTTACATTTTTTGCCTTCTCCTTGCCATTCTGAAATGGCTAAAAGCAGTGTCCTCTGCTCCATCTTGTATTCAAGACTTGATCTTTGCTGTTTCTTTTCTGTCTCACTTTCATGTCATCTTTCTTCCCTGTTGTTTGCACAGAGGAAAATACATGTGCTCTGAACTCTTAGTGGCCCTCTTATCTTTACTCTCAATAAACAATATACATTCATGCCACATTTGCCCATGGAAAACACTGTTACCTTTGTCAATGTGACTTCAAGGGAACACTTGGATGGATTGTAGCAAATTTCTCCCTATGCTAGCAGTAATGCAAGACGCAACACCGTTGTCTGCTGAGAAGATAATGCCATAATAGTGGGGCTCTTCTGCCACTCGTCAAAACTAAGAAAGTATAATCTCTTGGCATGGTTGGTATTCAAGGTCTATAATTTTTCTAGTCTTTATAGCTCAGGTACCAGGTTTCCTATTTGAGACCTAAACAGGCTCTAGACTGCTCTTTTGCTGAGGTTAAGCATATTCAACTTGCTATGACTTAGCTTATATCCTGGTAAAATGCAGGCTTTGTAATATTAATTGTCAAGTCGCGCTTAAAAATCCCTTTTCTACATGAACACCAAGGGATCCACGCTGAAACAGTAACCCTTACTTTTTCTGAGTTAAGCAAAATCCTACTCCTGAGGAACTCTGTTGTGAAGTTCCTGGTTGTCTGAGGGGTGGGAGGAAGGATGGGAAAGAATAAGCCCTAAGTTTGTAGCAATTCACCTCCATGCATATACATACGCAGTGACTTTTTGCAAGGTGGAAGAGAAAAGAAACAGAAGCAAGAGGGTTTTTTTTAAAGGCTTTATCAATAAAGGAATCTAAATTCTTTTATTTTGGAAGACTGGTTAGAGATCCTGAAAATGGTACTTTATTGTACTTAATACAGTATTTACTGCAATATTTGCTTTCCTTTCTATCTTTGAGTTTAGCAGTACCATCTGTCAAAACTATTAGTAATGGAGAAATACACTGGATAAGGCAAAAGTAATTACTTTCCTTTGGTCCAATTTACAACAGCTTAAGTAAAATAAAAAAGCAAATAATAAATTCCCAGGCAAAGTCTGAGGTTTTTTTTGTATTACATTTCTTCTAGTATCTTCTCCAGAATATAATTAAATCTGCCCTTGGTAGGTAAGAAGTAACACTGCCACTTTCATCTCATACACATATGTGTGCATTTTGCTTTTCTGATGTTGTTTTTCAGAGTCTGCAAAAGAAATCACTGTTGCTTGTCTTCCGAACAACCTTTGGGTTAATGTTAACACCAGAACTCTATCTATAGATAGCTGAACAGCCTTCTCAAGCTGTCACTGCATTCTTGTTGCCATCTGCTTGCCATCGTGAAAGACTGGCAAGGTTCTATAGGCCTTCTGTATGGGAAGATTATGTACTACTTGCTCATCAGCTCTGAAACAAGCTTCCAAGTTTGTTTTTTGTTGCTGGGTTTTTCTCTGCAATGCTCTTGAATGTGAGAATGGGAGGTAATTCTACTTGTTCCTCCATCCTGCTGCATGCTTCCAGGTTTGTCTGATGCTTTGTACTGTGTTGTTACCGTGTGTTCCTATTCAGTGCAGTGATTGCAAAAGTTTACAATGATGCCCAGATTCTGGGAAAAAATGAGTTCGCTGAAAGCAAACAATGAAGCAAAAAATATATCAGCTTCCCGGTCTGCTTTTTTGCTTTGGCTGTGAGTTGCTTGGCAATGAGCTTTTCTGAAGATCACTGCAGCACTGCCATTCTCTCTTCAGCCCAGTTAAGTATGCAAACTCAGGGATGCGATTCCCCACCAACCCTAGAAAAGGGAGCTTGTGTTGGTTTAGATTTTCAAACTAAAACTGTGAGGTAGTGCCATCTCCTTGCATTGACTGCTGGAAAGATGAGTTCTGGAATTAAGTCCAGTAGAATTATGTTTGAATATGGTTTCCAGTTTCTGCTTCTGGCTGGATGTAAATATTTTGGTTGTATTTTGCACACAAAGTTTGATGTACTAGAGACTGACGTACTAGAGAATGTAACTACTGAGATATATGCTTTCCTTGTTATTCTACATGCACCATCATTTGTATCATTTGTAATAACACTCTGGTTACATAAATATTTAACAGCAAATAGTCTCTATGCATTAAGCAGGAAGATTCAAAGACACTGAAACAGTGTGTGGTATTTCTATTTAGTGTTTGTTTTCTGTCAGTAGAAAATGGTGATACCATTCTAATGATCTTTCTTTGCAAGTAACCTAATTATCTCAACAAACTGACTTTCTGAACAGAACTACTTTC
Source organism: Loriculus beryllinus (assembly GCA_039877255.1). NCBI lineage: Eukaryota > Metazoa > Chordata > Aves > Psittaciformes > Psittacidae > Loriculus > Loriculus beryllinus. Next base: position 10,283 of record JBCJKH010042252.1, read on the forward strand.
GTCTGGGGGAGTGGAAGGGAAATCAGAACTATAGGAAAGATAACGCTGAGTTCACTTTAGGTGCACATATCTATCTGCAATGTTATTGGTGTCCCCACCAATTGTTTGATTTTGTGCAGCACTGGGTCTCTCATGCTCCTCAAATTGCTGTTTGCTTCTGTCCTTTCCTTTTCTGACTTGAAATGGGCAAAATAAGATTTTTCTATTTCTAGTAAAGGTTTTTAACTTACAAATTTGTAAAATATCATTACAACTTGGTACAGGAAGGAAGATAATCTCCATTGTTTCTTTTTAAATAGCCTTTAAGCTCAAAAAGAAATGCAATTCTGATCTTTCAAGAAGCCTACTGGAGATGCTGTGGCTGTTACACGTGGTTATCAGAGGCTTGGATCTTCAATAATGTCATATTGTACTCAGGAATGAATTTAGTTTTCTTCAGTTAAGCTGTATGTGACAGAATGCAGTCTCTTTGTCAATATAAAGGGCGATTTATGGTGGTGTACAGTGATCTAACAATGTGAATATTTCCTGTATGAACATACTGGGTGGGTTTTTTAGTCACAAAAGATAACAGCAATGAAAAAGAAAAATACATCATTCAAGGTAGGGCACTGCAGAAATATCTTTAAGTCTATGCCTGCTTGTTTTTAACATTTCCAAATGAAATGACAGTTGAGCAGCTCCTTCATGTTGGAGTATCTGAGAATATTGGCCCTGCTTAGGCAGCCATTGCAGAATGGAAACGTATAAACTGAGACAGTAATGCAGGTAGACGTCCTTTAGTTTTAAAATAATTGCCATTTAAATGCTTTATTCCCCTTGTAGAAACAAGTAACTCTGGTTTTAAGGGTGATATTTTAGCACTATATTTCCCAGTGGTCACAGACTCAAAAGAGGAATACATCAGTTATTGATTTCTGTCAGACCTACCTATAAAGGCACTACATGCAGAGATTAGCAGTGTGCAGGCGTAGATGTGGAGTAGTCTGGCCACAAGGCATGACACCTATAGCAATTCACTTAAAGACAAGGACCTGGTAGGTAAAGATATAAATAGCCTTTAACCATAAGATTAATATCAAGATTCTCAAAGGGGCAGGAGGGGGGGATCTCACAAGAAAACCATCTAATGTACAGTTTATCAACAAAAAGTCCCCAGATAAAAATAGCTACTGCCGTTACTTGAGCAAAATACACCATCTAGACACAAACAGATAGCCCCTCTGCTAGGCATAAAGAGTGCATTAAGGCAAAGTCCAAAATTAGAATACTTGCAAGAAAGTCAAAATAAGGAAATAAAAATAGTCTACAATAAATTCCTCGCATGGAGTTGGTATTGGATCTCAGAAGGAGGTTTATACCTATTCAGACACATTTCTTAGAAATCAGATTATGGTTGTAAAATACTATTATCTCTATGGTAGAAATCTCATGAAGTAGTCTGTAACTTTAAAACTTCATTATCCATGGTTCATTTAATAGTTAAAATGTATAATTTGAAAATATTTCTCAACAAATTTAATCCAGAGGCTTAACCCATTTTTCTGTCTGTATTTCAAGTATTGAAGTCCTGCAGAACAGGTCATGTATTATTCTTACAGTGCTTAAAGGTAAGTGGAAACAATTTCTGAAG
>JBCJKH010042253.1:0-15050 GCA_039877255.1 Loriculus beryllinus
AAAAGCTGGAAGTTTCAAAGAGGGTGGTAATTGACTTTTTTTCCTTCTTTTTTTTTTTTTTTTTTTTTGTCTAAGCCATCCTTATTTCATAATTGATTTGCAAATTGAAAGTTATTGCAGGTTTTATTTCTCAGAATTTTGTTTTTTGGCTTTCTAATTGTTAATGTTGATGACCTTAAGCCTGAACTCAAACTTCCATGGATTTTATTTCCATTAAGTTCAAATTTTAACGTCCTATTTGGTACTTTGTTTTATAGATGAACACAGGAAAGACATCTTGTAATGACAAATTCAACCATGAAGTGACAGCTGTCAATTGGACATAAGTAAGCAAGTGGAGTAACATGGTTTGTTATATTTATGGACTAGGTAAGACTCTTTTGGCTTTTTTTATGGCTGTATTTATGCTATTTATATGTTTATGCACTGGCAGTCAGTATTAAAAGTATTTTGAAGTTACATTTTTTACAGTGCTATTAAGACCACATTAGTAAGGAAGCCACTAAATTACTGTATATAATAATCAGTGAAATATTTGTGTTAAACATTCTTTGGAAACAAAGTACTGGTAGTTTTTAAGACTATAGAGATTTGTTGTAGCAGACAAAAGAATAGATGAGTAATTTTCAACCAGGGACCTTGGGCATTTACAAATTACTTTTGAAAAACCTTGAAAACCCATTGGTAGCATGTTTGTGTACTTTCTAGAAAGCTTCCACTGGAAGATATCAAAATAGGTGCCCATAAATTAAGGAATGCTGATAAATAGCCAAAGCTGAGTGCTTTTGAAAATTCTACTTTTCCTATACAGATTTTATAAATAAAATCAGGAAATCCAATGAGAAATGTTAACTTTTTAATTTAACACTAGTGTTTGTTTGAAATTATGCCGCCTATTTTCACAATACTCTGAATTTTTTTATCCAAGACTGGATGCCATTATTATAACTCTCTCTATACACTGTAGGAGAGGTTGGATTTTTCTATAAACACCTATTACACAGCTTGTCATTATTTAAATGCATCTTCTCACTTATCATAACTGCAGGATAAGCTGAAAACAATTTTTCCAAAGCAAATTGAAATATAATAGCCAAGTAAAAAGAAAACAGTGTAATGATAGGGGAAGGATGTGTGACTTTTCTGTCAAATACAGTATTAATAAACCACCCAAAAGAGAGAAAAAAATAGAGAATGGAGAATGTATCAGAAAACATAAACAGAATACTTAGGGGGATGCCAGTAAATAATACTTAGGGATACTATTAAATATCTAAAAACATTTTCTGAAATATTATTATATGACTATATAGTCTTTCAGTACCTGTTTATGTATTATTTGCATGTCCCTGTAAATCCACATCATCTCATCTACTAAAGCTCTATTTGTTTCCTGTACTTGTGACTGACGAGAAGTAATATAATCTCAGAAGCTGTAAAACATTATTTGATGGTTCAAGAATTTGCTCCCAGTACACCCCATAGAAGATAGCACAAATAACTTGCCAGCCTTTTTACCCATCTTTTCTGTCTCCAATTGATGTGGAATAATTTTAATAAAACTCAGTGTGAAATAGATTGTCTTTCAGCAAATGTTCATTGCAGCCTGAGACATAAGTGGAGAATTTCTTTATCCAAGGATATTCATTCCTTTTTAGTTGGACATTAAAATGAAAAATAATGTTTTCCTTTTATAAATAAGATAAAGAAATTTAGTCTGTACCTACCTTGACAGGTCTTTATGGACGCAGGATGAAAACTTGTTGATGGTTAATGATGTAATTATAACTGAACTTATCTGCTTTCCCAGTAAGTTGAATGTAACTGTATACTGGTAGCATCACTTATGTAAAAGACTGAGGAGCCAAGGAGCACGGGCTGGAACGGAGGCAGAAGCATGGAAATGAAAGCGCTGATAACCTACTTCAGTGATGAACGCTTCTCACAGCCTTTGGTGAGGAAGAATTGCTCAGGCCACTTAGTGCAGCTCCAAACCATGGCACTTACCTCTGAACCTTCCTTTGCTTTTATGAATTTGGTCCTTGACTACAATGTAGTCTTTAGAACCCACTGCAGGGCCCATTAGTGGTTAATGAGGTGACTGCTTGCAGCTTCTCTAATGAATAAAGAGCCTTAGTTCTCTCTCTGAATAAATTCCTTTCAGTGATCCTGTACTATGGGGAAAGACCACGGGACTAATAGTCATCATCTACTGGATGAACACCTGGAAAAACAATGAATAGGTAAAATTTCAGATCAACTGAATGAGCTCCAAAATTATTTGAGCCTTCTCCTCTCTCTCATTTCATGCGTTAAACCCAAACTACAAAAGCCTGGGGTTGCACTCCAGCATCAGTGCAGATGCTTATTTTCAGTAAGTGGGGGTGCATTGTAGGTGGGAATAGCATACCATCACCAAGGCTCAGCTGTGGCTCTTCATGGCAGTAGGAAGAAGAGAAGAATTTTATGATTAAATATGTTGCTAAATTCTTCTTCAGGCTGTATTACAAGTTTCTAGGGCTCATTTATACAACTGCAATTTGTTATTGTGACTACTTTGCCACTAAATGTGCAGATTTAAAGCTTCCCTTAGGTGCCTTCCTACCCAGTTGTCAGAAGAAAAAAAAAAAAAAGAAGCTTTTCTAAGATGTAAACTTATTAAATGTAATAGCTGCATAATCCCATACCTACTGAAAATCATCTCACATCATAAGACATTACATTCAAAATGATACCTAATTTTAAATTACCCATCCATGCCTGCGAAATTCAATGTCTGTGTGCTGAGGGATCCCATTATAAGTGATGTGAATACAACTTTGGCTGGCCTGGTTATTTCTGCTGCTTCTCGGCTATGTCACTGTAACACTTTCTAAGTGGCTTTAAGACTGCAGGAGAGAACCAGGTATTCTCTATATGAGGCAGTTTCAGTCAACAGTTAAGTCTTTTACTGTCTTTGCATACTGAGGTACCTTCATCCTCTTAAGTATCAGTGAGTTCCATTAAAGGTTCTTATACCCCACCATGCATCAGCAAGAGCTGTGGAAAATGTAGTTATTTTTTGTATATCGTGTTTGAAAGTTTGGTCATCATTCATAGCTGTTTATATGTAAAATACAACATCTGAAGCCCCCATACTGTACCAAAAAAGCACATGTAGTCAAAATATCTTTCAAAATATGAGATATGCTACTAAGATACCTTTACATTGTGTCAACAAATATAGCACAGAGGATAACTCTTCCTATATAATAAATGTATTATATAAGCACACATGAAAAACTTCGAAGCACAAAGTATTTGAACTATCCTTTGATAGAGATGCTTCTCGCTAAAGCAATTTCTCTCAAAGAAATGTGGATCTAATTTGCCAGCAGTGATTTGAAAGAAGAAATATATGTATTGATTTTTTTTCCACACAGGATAGATTTTAGTCCAGAGCAGGGGACACGGAGAGAGGACAAAAGTACTCAGTTCGTCTCCCATATTATTTCATCAAAGGCTTCCTGTAAGCAGAGATGTTCCCCTCCATAGATGCCATAACTCCATCACCAAATGGTTTATTTTTAAAGCTTCTATAATATTGTGTGTTAAGAGTGATGTCCTAATAAACCCTGACTGTAGCTAAAGGCTTCTGTAATATCCAGTCAGTTAGCTTCATTGTAGATTAATATTTTATTTTAAAGGTAGAGTTTTTAAAATGAGCTGGTAAGGAAAAAGCATCTTGCCAAATGTTTCACTGTTTTTCTCCATGTAGTGAATATGTTGGAAGACCAGTAGCTGTGTTACTTACCTATATAACACATGAACATGAGAGGAAGATATCAAATTTTGATGGGGTGTTATGTAATGAGGAGTCCTCGGCACCATTGCAACTTACTTTGAATTAACAAAGGTATTAATTTAAAATACAGTAGAAATATTTTAAAGAAACCATAGATTAACACTTTTAAAATGTTTTACTGTATTTTCCAGTTGTGTTGACAACCGGAGATGAAAACAGTTTCAGAGTGGTGATTCCAAAATTCTACTGTGTAAAGCCACTAAAATTAGAAAGTTCAAGCATTTGTCATAGGTTTTGCAATTCTCTCTGAAGTCAAAAGAAGTCACATAACTAAAAGTAAAATGAATGATTATCATAAGAAGATCTTCTGATCAGGTATCATTCGAGGCAAGGTGATGCTGAGCTTTGTCATTGTTATCTGTTATTTTAACAATGGTACTTTGGAGCCTTGCAAGTAGTCTATTGCCACCAAGTCCAAGGAAAATACAAAAAAAAAAAATGGATAGGAATGACAGGGAAATTAATGGACTGAGGAACCCATGGGAAATTCCTATCTATCTGAAGGGCTTAACAGTCATTTTTTGCCTAGCCTTACAAAGGGAGCTTGTGTTGTCCACCTTAAATCACAATATTTTTGTTGTAATAATGTATTAATGAGAAAGGGAAAAAAAAAACCCACAGAAGTTTGTTAACTTTAACAACTTAAGTGTACAACAAAACACTTGGTATCTATTATTTTTCTTGACTATAAGTTTTTTTATGATACTGTTGTTTCTTCTCCTTGTGAAGCCTATCATTCTCTGTATAATTCAGTGATTAAAAAAAGAAACAAAATTCTCAACTTTTCCCAGGAAATTCTGTTTCAAGTTTGAGTATTCTTCCCCAGGCCATTTCTGTTATTCCAGCAATGTAACTACTCCATTTTGCTATTGTTCACCTTGGATATTTAAGTCTCAATTTTGATATATACACAAACAGAGGCTTTGTTTGAATGCAGCAATATGAGAGTAGAATACTGAATACTTACACTTTGAATCTAAATCAAAATGGCGGTGTTCTGCTGTTCAAAATCCAGACTGCATTCTGTAGCTACAGGAAGATTCTCTTTACAGTGTTTTGCAGATGCCAGTGAAAGCAGAATCACTTTCTAACTTTGCAGTCACAACCTCTCTACATCTTTCTCTGCATTATAGGACAGATAAATGCACATTGATGGGCCACTTCCACGGCATTTGAGTCACGGCATTTTTTTTCCTGTATTCTGATTCCATAATATGATATAGGAAGCAAAATCAATAATGCTTGTTTTTAAGGTAAAGAGCACAGCTGGATAAATAATTCATAAGTCATCTGATCAATGTGATATCCACCAACAGAGAACAATTTTCTAAGGTGTACACATTATCTGGAATTATCCAGCTATTGTCTTGGGTAAACTTTTTAAGTCCGTATATTGACCACAACTAATTTTAAATAAGCACTTGATATTTGTGCTCTGCTGCTTCTTTTGGACCTGCCAGCTCTGAGTCACCTTGTGCTGCCTAGCTGATTGTATCAGCAGCACAGCTGCTCCCTTGCAAATACTTGATGAACAAGCGTGAATAAGCCCTGAAAGAAAGGGGGGAGATGTGAAGGGGGAGAAGCTTGGGGAGTGGGGGAGAAGGAAATTTCTTGGCTCTGGTCACAAGCAGAAAGAAAAGTGAGTTAAAACTTGGCTGCAGTGAACTGATTTGAACATGAGATTGGGCACTGCTCATCCAGCCCTGGATGGACAGTCTGGAGGCTGCTACACAGTCACACTCCCGCAGTTCTGGTATCTTCCCTGGAACATGGCAGCCTCTCCCAGACATTCAGTTCACAGTACCAGGTTAGAGATGGATGTAAATAAAGCACCCAAAATAGCATGGGCTGGATAAGTTCATGGATCTACATGGACGATAGGGCAGCATAAGTTATGAACAGCATGCATAATTGTATCCCTATATTAATCTTGCTGTTGACGGGTTGCTACTCAAGCTGGAGTTTCTTCTGCCTTTGCTTCCGCTGGAGAGACAATGGGGTGGGCGAAGGTGTAGAGAAATTTTCAAATTGTCTAGTAAATCCAAATATATAATGGCAAAAGAGAATGAAGATCTGTTTTCAAAGCACCAATAACAGAGCTAATACTCAAATATGTTTTATTTAAAGCACTATATTTTGTTAAGGTACATGCATCATATTTATGTTATGAATAGCTGTTTAGGGTATTAATAGGTGTCCTTTTTGGAGGCCTTCAGAGCACGTGCACTTTCTTGAAAAATGTCATATTAATGAAAAATATATCCTTGTCATCAAGAACAATGCAGCCCTTTTCAAGTGATATATTCTAAGGACATATTGTCTTGAGTAGCAATCTGTTATCCTACTTATTCTTTATTGGCACTGTGGAAACAATAGTTACAAATGCATTAATCTTGCCACACTCTCTTTTTAACCATTCATTCTGAAGTATGTAATGCATTTATCTTTCAGTCCCATGCGTCTGATATGAATACTATAGAAATCAATGGAACAATGTGCAGCGCTTTCAGGGAATAGTGGAAATGTATTAAAAGGATGTTGGGACACATTCAAGTTAAAGATATTTTGTGAAAGGCAAAGTTCAGAAAAAATGTTTGTGCTCGTGAATGGCAGAATCCACTATCAAAAAAATTTAATTCAGAAATTGCAAAGATGTAAGCACACACAAAACAAAAGAGGCATTAATTGAAAGTTATTTAATATTCAGGCTTCACTTGCATAGTTCCCGCACTAGGTTTCGGATATACATCTCCTAAGTCTTGTCCACATCACATCTTTTATATGAATCATTTTTTTTTTCTCCACTTTTTGACAAGTGTTATCTTGCCCACTAAAAATCTTGCATCTGGTGGCTGTCCTAGTCCATTGCTTCGAACATGTAAGTTTATTACCATGAATATTTAGCTAGTTTCTCTGTTTTAAATTGCTGCAGAATCAAGTTTCTTTGTTTCTAATGTTATTAACAGCTTATACATCTCTGAATGTATTATTTCTCATCCAGCTTTCCAAGTCTGACTCCTGCTATGATCATACCAGGACAACAGCTCCCATGTATAGCAAATAGGTATTGAGCCATGAAATCAGTTGTGCAGCTCTTCGCTCGTGTGCAAATTTACTTCTTTATCTTCTTCCAAAACTCTTAATTATTTTTACTATAGCATTTACACATAAAAGAGGAGTCAGGGTGCTGGTGCACTTGTTTATCCTTCTGACATTTATTTCCATGGTTTTGCATACTCCTATCTTGTCATCTGTTTTGGCAAATTTCTTGGTTGGGGAGCTTCCCTTTTAACTGATCTAATTTCTCATGTCCCTGCTCCATGAAGAGAGCTCAAGGCATTGTATTTATATAGAGATTATAGGTGATTTGTCATATGTCCTTATAAAGTATTCTAATAGACTTAAACTGGGAGAGCATTTTGTAAGTTATGTTTAAGAGCTTCATCATGAAATCCTATTTGGTTTTTGGATTTCTGTTCTAATTCCCATGAATTCCTTTGTAAATGTCCTTTTCTTTGCAGAACTATTTCAAACAAATTTTCTGATTGCTGAGTGTTATTTCATCTTGAGCAGGATAGATTCCTCTGAGGTAAGATTTCTGAAGTTTCATATCTGCTTCTCTTATCATGATAGAGAGTATTAGTATTTGATTTCTGTATACTTTCATTGTCCTCAGTTTCCTAAAATTTTCCATATGAATAAACCCACGAAGATTTTGTTAAGTGCATGGGGATATAAGACGACTAATTTTGAACTCTGATCTTGGCTTCACTGCAATCTTGTATGTCTCAGGCTTGTTGTAACCACAAGAAGTTTTGCCAATCATCTCAAGAGACAAAATGATTTTTAAGACATAGCCATGATAGTCAAACACTGAGGCATCCCAGTGCAACAGCAAAAAGTTCTTATGACAGAATAGCTGACTTCCCTAATCAAAATAGTTGATGAGTACTAGGATGACTGTTGGTATAATCAGTTTGCAGCTACACTAGGAAGACTGATGATATAACTGCGCAGAGAGAGATCAGCTCCATGAATAAGACTTCAGCATTTTTCTATCTCCATTTTCACACTGTAAATTGTGTAATTGAGACTTCCTATGGAGGAACACCATGATTATCAACAGTTTCATATTATATAATTGGGTACTCTGGTAGTGCAGTAAGAACTAACACAAAACACTAACCAGCCCAACAACGTGATAAACCTTGCAAGTGATACTGAAGAAGAGAAGCTAATTCTGTAACATTTATGTTCAAAAAAGCACCTCTGTTAATCTGGCCAGTAGTAAGACCAGATGAGGTAGTATGAATAGCATGAAATGTTATCGTGCAAACATCATCCATACATCCTGTGCTTTAAAATATTCTCACTGCATTACTTACATTGACTCAAAGACACTAAAACTGGTGAGGCTGCATACTGTGGATCTGTGGTATTTGGGAATTATACCCATGGTAGAGCAGTATTCCTAACTACTTAGTTCAATTAAATTGTTGGATAGCCAGGATTGTTTGGAACTCAAAGAATGAACTACTTTTTTGGTCTACAGCTAATTACTAGTTCAGGGCCAGGTACCTGAGACAGTGTAATCCAAACAATGTGTGCTGTACGTACACTGGGCTTGCTGACTCAGGTCTCTGCCAGTGTAGATGATTCCACTTCCTCATATGGGCTTTGCTGTGGTTATGAAAGTCATCCAGATAATTATATCATCTTTTCTTGTCTAAAGTGTGCTGTGCCAAAAGGCTTCAGCTTATCTGGTGCTTTACATATTTTTAACTTTTTCTTCAAATTCCCCAGTATTTGTCAGGTCATTACATCTTCTCGATCTGCAGCTCTGATCACATTTCAGAGAACAGAACTAACAACCTACATTCTAGAGTTTGTTTTTCAAATCTCAGAAAACACAATCAAAACTAAGCTCTCACTGTTCTGAAGGCTTAATTCGTTTGTCTTTCACAAATTAAGTCTCTAATATTCAATGCAAACATTCAAATATAAGTCTTATTTGCTGTGGATCTTCAGACAAAATCCATTTCTTTCATCTTTGCTTACAAAAAAAAAAAAACCAACCCAGTAAACCCCACACACATACAGACAAGCAAACAAACAAAAAAAAAAAAACCAACCCAAAACCAAAACAAACCGAACAAAAAAACCCAAACCAACATTTGCAGCTCTTCTTTTATATTTGGATAATACTATTACAAAGCTATTTGAAGCAAAAATCCAACCTGCAAAAATGTATACTCTATTACCTTAGGTATATAAGAATGAGTTACAAGATTTGAGACTTACTTATTTTCCATGACAGCTGAAGAATATTAAAGAACAAGTTATAGGGTAGTCACTTGTTTCTTTGTTCATGCTTTTGTTGATGAAGCGCTTGGAGTCTTTACCTGTGTTGTTTGGTTTTTTGTTTCCCCTCAAACTTTGTCAAACCAGAATATGAAAGTAGGACACTGCAGCAGAGTAAGGAGATGCATTGTACAGCAGAACACAACCCCACACCTATCTGTGATGGAGCCACAGTAGGTATGCAGTATCACACTATGGTTTTGGAGCTGACTCTGCATGAGCGATGCAGTTCAACAGTTCTGGAGCCAGAAATGTTATTTGCCCCATGGTGACTGCTGTCCAAGGCACACACTGAGCTTGACCATTTATGCACCCACTTCAAATGTCAGCCTCATCCAGTGCCAGGGGGACCAGGCAAAGAAAAGGTGGTCTCATGCAGGATCAAATCATTAGTATCACTGAAGGTTTGTAAATTGTTAAAACCTGGTCCTCCAACCATATGAAATGGTGTCCTCCACCTTAGCCAGTTTTGACCTAAGAATTTAGTGGCTGAGTTTGTGAACTTCCAAATGGGTCTAGAAATGGTAGTTGGCTGTAGGAAATGCAGGTCTGCATACTGTCCACCATAATGTTTTGGAGAAGGCATTGAAGTACAGTGATGAATGTTTGTTTTCCTTCTTGTTATTTCTTCCTTTTAAAATGTCTGTTATCTTCAAAATGGCCAAAATCTCTTGTAGAGGATTAGTACACAGCAAAATTAGTTAACACCATTTAACTGCAGGACAACATCTCAGTTTTGTAAAAGGCTGCTTTGCCTTTTGATGTCTGCAGGAGTCTGGAGTCTGGTGAAAAGAGGACAGCAGAGGGCAACTGCTTCCTTCAGAAGTCTGAATCCATCAAGCAGAACTTTAGGACATTGTTGTAACTGCTGGAAGAAAAGCAAAACCTTGATATGCACACTGCTTTTTAGAGTTAATTTGTGGAGTTTACAGATCTTTAGAGAGTGAGCGGACTGAGGAATAGAAATGCTTTCTTAATGCTTCACTTTATATACTCTCCGCAGTGACGGAGTCTTGTCACAAAATTTCCCATCGAAGATCTCTGATAAAAGCAGGGAAGTCGTGAGTGCCCACAGATGAGGTGGCTCCAAAATGACTTTTTTTTGCATGCAAATACAGATTCCATCACTGCAAGAAGAGGTAAGAAAAGGAAGACTGAAGCTTTTTCAATATTGTATCTTCAAATCAAGGTGATGAAATTATAGTCTGACGACAGACTTAACAAGAGGGTGCTGGTAAAATAAAAGTAAATACACATAACTACAGACTTGTGCAAGGCATTTATACATAGAGTTTGTGCCATTCTCTACCGGACTATGATTCTCATCTAGATGCCTCACATAGTCATGGGTGTCCTATCTGCGGAATTTCGTTTGAAACCTTAACTTTACCTAGGATTTTTAACAGTACTATAATGGTAACTATAAATGCAAATAAATTTCACCAAGCACCAAGAAACTTGGCAGCCATTTTTTTTTTTTTATCGAAAGCAAAGTATTTTTTTAAAATATTAGAAATTCCTTGTTTTGAAGCAGTTCCTGGTAAAGATAAAGTAAAGGTTTAGTTCTGTTACATTTAACAAGCAGATAAATGCTTTATGAGTATAAATATATGATCAGTTAATTTCTTGGTTTATTTTAAATGTATCAACATATTAGGAGAAATAAAAAAACAGATTGACACCTTATGATAGTATTTATATCAAGTTTTAAAGATTCGTTTTCACATGGAACCAGCTTTAAAATTATGTTTTCCATTTCTAGAGTATAACTGTTACTTTATGAACATCTGAATTTAAGCATTTTAAAAAAGTTTTTGGTAAATTATGTCTACTTTTCCATGGATGATCTGTGCCGTTTTTATTAAAGTAGAAGAGCGTACTTTTCATTTTGCCTCCTTTTTATTTTAGGTGTTATGTTTAGCTTCTTTTTAAAGTCAGCTTCAGCATTTAGTCTCACTTAAAAGCATACTAGTTTTGTTTTATTTGTAGCTAGAAGGATGGAAAAGCAGTGAAGAAAAATCCAGAATTATTGTTTTGATTACATTTCAAGCTTACTTTTTAATAGCAAGGAAATATTTCATGCCTGCTGACTTCCTGCTATCCTTACAGAGACTGCCAGTTATCGTATAGTCACTTGCTCACCAGTCACTGGACTGACACCACCAATTAATCTAGTTTATGCTAGAGATCAGACTTGCAAACTACACAAACCTTAATGGAGAAGAAGTGATCTCACTGTAAAAAGGCTGCCTGGTCCCTTTTGACCCTTTGCCTGGAGAGATCAAGATCCAGGACAACAATGATACAGCAGAGGTGACTGAAAGAGGGGAGAAAGAAGCAACACAGAACCTTTAACTTTGCATGGTAATATTCCTTTCTTGTGCTGTTATGTGTTTGAAATTTGATTTCACAAGATGAGACACATTTGCAAATAATTATTTTCAGTGTCTTGCTGTTTCATTCAAATTTGTTAGTACAACTAATTCTCACTTTCTTTAGAATCAGGTAATTTCTGCTTAGAGGTGAAGCCTCATTAGCCTTCACAAAGCAATATGAAAGGGAAATGTCTGAAACGGTATGATTAGAGATGCGTGAAACTACTTGTGGAAACACCAGTACCAGATAAGTCATTAATGAGATCATTAAAAATATACAAAAATTCAATCTCATCTGAAAATAAGAGATTTCTTGTAAAATGCTTAGAAGTATATTAAAAACCTGTTAGATAGGTTAAAAATGCACAGTGAATTTTTCTTCTTAAAAGAGGGCATTGACTGACACACCAGCAAAAGATAAATATCAGTACTTGAATTGAATTGAATGGCAGGCTGTAGCTTTTCACATCCATAGAAATATTTAATGTGTGAATTGTGCAAGTATTTGAAATGGAAGTATACAAAAAACCCCTTACGGATATGGTGGTGCGGAGACTGCAAGTCTGATCATACCCAAAGTTACAGCAGTTGTAAAAACATTGTCTTGAGAAAAACATTCCTCACCAAATTTTGTCATGTAATTTTACTCTTAGAAATTAGTAACAAATTCATCAAGTTTAAACTATCTGGGGATTGGAGCCTGGGAAAGGGATTTCTGTTTGCAAGGACAAATGCTAAAGCTTGAGGCTTTAGATTTATGAATTCCTCTTGTGCCTCGACTGGACAGACTTTTGTCATCCATGAAAAATCAGATCACCTTGGACTGTCAATGGAAGAGCCTTATCCAGCTGGATAAAAATCAAATTTGTAGTAAGGTTCTGGTTCTGCATTAGGTGCTCCACAAGTGTGGTGAGATGAGCTGACTGGTCCATTTACATCCAAGTTGCTAGGCAGCAGAGAACATAGACACAGCCCTGACAGAAATGGTGGTTTCAGGAATGAAACTCTAACTGATGAAACTCATGGGGTAAGCTACTGACCTGATTAAACACTGCCTGAACACCCCTTGGTGTGAACCATGCCTGGACACTGCGGTCACTTATCATCAACATGCGAATGTCAAATGATGTTCTACATGCTGTAGAGAGAGGGAGATCAATAGTCCTCACTGTGGTGCTGCAGTGGAAAGTTGGGGAATCAGCTCCTGCATACCTGATCCTCAACCCAAAGGGCAGTGCTCAGGCTCAGAATACATAAGCTCTCTGTTTGATGGACATCTTGTCCATAATCTCTTGTCAGACTGTTGCAGCTAATCTCTCTATTGATTTTTATTTAGAAACACCTTGAAGTATTCAATCACTAATAAAATCTGAAAAGTTCGTTTTTCAAGATATTTAACTTAATTGGAGGCAAGGCTTGTTTATTTTCTGATGAGCAATCAGAGTTCTGCTTGGTTTTAAGTAAAGGCATCAGACAGACAACTGACAATTGAGTCAAAAATCCGCCTAACTACACTGTGCTCTAACCCTGCAACTGGACTTAATTTGGACTATTAGTGTCCTTATACCTGTTTGGTTTTTTTCCTTCTTTTCTCTCTCTCCTGGTCTATTTTCCCAATTCAACTGGGGAAAAAAGTCCATATATCTTTCTGAGCCTGTGTTTCCTTAACAGCATGCGCTGCTATTAATATGAAGTGACAGATCTCAATGGGCCCAGTTTGTAAGGAAAGCAAAACTTTCTGATTGCCTTTCAATTTGCTTCCGTTATCTCCCTTTCTCTTATCTTCTCTACTCCAGATCAGATGTTGTTTTGTCCACAGCTCCCTGCAGATTTGCTAAGAAGCTGCTAAGGTGAGACAAAGCTGTAGGTGCAAAGTTTGGGGATCAGGATTAGGTGTAAAGATGGGCTTGCCCACTGGAGTGGCCTTCCCACATCTCACGCCATGTGGCCATTCCGGTGCTTACCTCTTCAGGAAAGACAAAAATTACCAAACAAGGGAAGGCTAAGGTATGTAACTGGCAAGAATATGGGGGTCTTCAGAGGTTTTTTTTACCTTTAAGTAAGGCCAAGTTTTTAGTGAAAGCACAATGTCTTATTTAATTGTAAGTCTTTCAGGGCCCTTGAAAAAAAGGTGTAATATTTCACTGCATAAATAATATACCTATATCTATATCAGATAAAGTCTCTCTTTTCTATTTATTTAAATGATGAAAGATGTTTTTTTTATGACTAAGGTAATTTTCTGACTTTTATGTTTTCTTAACATGGATGACATTTAGACTGGAAAAGAAGAAAGTAAGAGCAGCTATCAATGAGTGGTTTTATAGGTGAAATTTTAATGTTATTTTTAGGCAAATAATGGATTACTTTGACTAATAACTGCAGAGCCAGACATGATTCATTTTCATAATTAGGCTGACAGTCATCATCAGTCCTGTAGTTTTAGATGATCTGATTATAGAATCTTGTCTTCTTTTCCCACATTGCATCTTACCAAATTGTGCCCCATGAAATATGATGTGCTTGCTGGGTCTTTCTTTAGAGAGTACTCAGAATAACTTTTGCAATTACAGAGCTATAGCTGCAGTAGGTCAGTACCCAGCCCTGAGATTCAGGCCGTAGCAAAAGCTTGTGGAATGTTGGCAATCTGGAAGAGCTTTCAGACTGCAGATTATAGTTATTTTTGTAGAAGAGGTAAACCTACAAAGCTTTAGAGGAAAATCAATCTGTCTTGGAGGAACCGAGCACAGCCAAACTACCTTACACATGTTGAGCATATGCCAGCAGCCCTCAAAGGAACTGAGGTAAAATTCCACTCTCTTTAATTATAGCACATACATCTGAAGGAAAGAAATTGCCTTGTATGTAGCAAGAAGCTTTCACATGTTCTAGGTAAGACAGGTGGGTAATTTCTCAAATGCTGGCCTGTATGACACTGAATTGAAATAGAATCATAGAATCAACTAGGTTGGAAAAGACCTTTAAGATCAACAAGTCCAACATCTACCCCATGGCTGCAAAGTCCACCAATAGACCATGTCATTAAGGGCCTCATCTACACAGTTTTTGAATATGTCTAGGGATGGTGATTCTACCACTTCCCTGTGAAGCCTGTTCCAATGGCTGACCACCCTCTTGGTGAAGAAATTTTTCTTGATATCCAGTCTAAACTTCAGCTGGAAGAGCTTGAGGCTGTTACCTCTTGTCTTATTGTTTGTTACTTGTGAGAAGAGACCAGCCACCTCCTCGCTCTGTTCTCTTTTCAGGTAGTTGCAGAGTACAATAAGATCTCCCTTGAACATTCTCTTCTTCAGACAACCCCAGGTCCCTACAAGGATGCTGGAGAGGGACTCTTCACTAGGGTACTGTAGTGATAGAACAAGGAGTAATGGGTTAAAACTTAAACAGGGGAGGTTTAGATTGGATATAAGGAAGAAGTTCTTTACTGTGAGGGTGGTGAGGCACTGGAA
>JBCJKH010042253.1:17662-31949 GCA_039877255.1 Loriculus beryllinus
TTGGTTTATTTTGGTTTGGTTTTCATTTGAGCTGGGAGGAATGGGGGTGTTGCTTTTAGGGGTTTGGTTTTGTGGGTTTGTCTTTTTTTTTTTTTTTTCAGTTTATTTCTTTTATTTACAACAAAATAAAATCCCTTTTCATGAATCTGCAGAGAGGTGCTTCAGAAATTTACTGAAATAGGATCATAGTCTGGCTATTAATATTACTGCCTTAATCCTGGATTGGATGTGCTGTCGTAGCTTAAGCCAGGTGCCTTCTAGAATAAAACTACAAAATTGTGCACTTTTCAAAGAGCTGCAAATAGCACAGGAGTAAAATGTAACCCATTTGAGGTTTTTATATACATATATATATATATATATATATATATATAAGCCTCTTATCTAAAAACAATATCTGAAGTCATTCAAAGATCCTGACAGAAATCCTGTATAGGTGATCTTTAGATTTATTGTTAATTATTACAGAATCAATACCTAAGGAGCTAAAAAACTTTGTGCAATAATTGTATCTTTTCAAAAGGAAGAGAGATGGGATAGAAGGCAGTGGGAGGGTAAAAACAGAATGATTATGTAAATTTGTTTTGGAAAGAAAATAAGGTACTTTTTTATCTGAGGCATCCCAGTTTGTTTGGCTGAATGTGATTATCTTTCCTTTGGGGAAAAAAAACCTACAAAATCCAACTGATTATATGCCTTACACCTGGTTTCATTCAGAGAAGGTAATTTTAAGAAATTAATTTTCCTCATTAGGTTGTATAACTCAATACTAGTTTTCTGAAATTATGTAGGGAAGAAGAGGTAGAGTTCTCTTTATATCTAAAGTTATTTCAGTAAAAAAATCTGGAAGTTTATTATTTCTGTCAGTTTAGAAAATACTGTTAAGATGTCTGATTTGAAGGACAGTTTATGAAGTCCCTAATAAACACCCTTGCTCTGGAACACTTGAACACTTTAAGGCTGCTACCATATTACAGTCATGGATGTGCTACTGGATGACTCAAAATTAAGCACATGCCCTTAGGTTAGTCTAAGCCCTTAACTCAGAAAAAAAGTTCCTATTCAGGAAAATCATACATATGAAATATAATTTGTCTTGAAGTGCTTCTGAGACTATATCCCTGAAACAGCTCCTGCAACTAAATGAGAAAAAGCAGAACTAATCCAGAACACCTTTCTGGTTGTTTGTTTTGGTGGTTGGTTAAAAAATTAACCTCTCCCTATCCAAACCCCAAACCAATTCAAAATGTTATCTGATATAACTGTTGAGATGGCTTCTGCAATTAGGTTCCCAGAAAATTTATACTCATATTTTCAAATAGCCCTCAAAAATAATAAAAGCATAAATGCTGGCTAGAAAATTGCCATAAGTTAGTGCTATCTCCCAGTGTTTTTACTGATATGGAAACTGCAAAATTCTTCCAGAAGTCCTTCCTAAAGGTTCTTCTGATGAGGGTTTTCTGCTCCAACAGCTCTTGTTGAGACTATCAATGAGATGACAATTATTTTCTTAGGCTTCAGAGAAAGCCATAGTTTAAGGTCTTTGAGAAGATCATGTTATGGAAGCTACTCAGGTGTGAGGTAAAGTTTCATTATGACTAAAAATTAACTACAATAATCAGGTGAAGGAAAAAAAAAGTTATCCTCAAAGCAACAGGCAATGAGGCGGTTTCACTGTTAACAGTGAGTTCATAACATTTGCAGAATAAAAATCTCTTGATATTTAACAAAGCTAGACCATTTTACCTCGCATTTTTGACTTCTTCTAAAATGGTAGTGCAGAGGATGATACATCCATTGCTGACAAATATATCTGCACACAATTTTTGACATCAATACAAGATTTTCAATATTCAATATGCATCAGTTTTCAGACTAGTAATCAAAGTCATAGTGTGCACAAAGTACAAGTACTACAACCCAGAACAAGGAATAGGTGTTATTCTGCTGATGAAAGATAGATACTCAACCAGAATATTTTCTTAATTGCTAATCAGTCTGTCAGAAAGAAAAAAATATAGCAAAAAAATAATTTCAGAAATGCTGAGGCAAAGCACTGGATTTATCAGAAGATTTCTATAAAAGCTGGGAATCAAAAGATCAAGATAAGATACTGAAAACAAAACAAATCAAAGGGGATATGCTGAAGTTACATTTCCCCGTAAATAATTAATGACTTACTGAAAGTAAACTAGCTGCAGCTATTTGCTGTTTTAATAATACAATTGGAAAAAATAAATTGTCAAGCACACAATTTGCTACGGGAGAGATACCTATGTATTAAAAAAAAAATAAAATCAAACAAACAGTAATAGCAGAAACCACTGCTTTAACTTTATCAAGCAAGGCTCAAAGTTTAACTGTGGAAAAAAGTTATACTTGGGTGCCTGAATCTGAATCGTAGAATGGTTTGAGTTGCAAAGGACCTAAAAGATCATCTAATTTCAAGCCCTTTGCCACAGAAACCACCTTTGACTTTTCTGAAGAAATACGCATCAGCATTCCTTTAGGCATATTTACCTTCTAGCATTCTGTTGGAGGCTAATTTCTTCCAGGAGAAAAAATAAAATAAAATATTTTGATTTCATTTACCTGTGACAGGGTTTTTTATAACTTTCTGTGATGGATTTGTAGCTGCTTACTGGCAGGAATAAAATGAGGTGGCCATGAATCTGCTGTAGTAAATAAATTCTTTCACCCTGCGATATGTTTCTTGAAAAGAAACCGTAGGTTTGGTTTATACATTGGCTAACACTGCATATTCAATAGATTAGTGTTTACCGATATAGACTGTTACAGAAAGAACACTGATACTATGGATAAAAATATGTGCGCATTCAAATATCTTTTATTTCTTCTTTGCATTCACATTTAGAGATAACTGTAGGTGCTAAGCCATCCAAGTATAGATCTGTCTGGAAAAATTGAACTTGCTGTTTTAAACTTGGATTAGAATCAATCCTTGACTGTAAGGATCTTATTTCTGTTAATGTGTTACAAGAACTGTGCTGAAGGGCCAGCTGCTAAAACCCTGCCTCTAGCTCAGGGAGAAGATGGAAGCAATTTAGATTCCATCCTCCTGAATATGAATCAGTTCCCCAGTTAACTTCTTTCTGCTAGAATGACTTCTCAACTGGGACTCATAAGCATACTTCACAAGAGCAAGGTTTTAGGTGGGTTTTTTTTTTTTCCTTTGGAGAAAAGAGGCTGCTCTCTATAGGGTATTCACCCTTCATCTCAGCTTCAAGCAACACAAGGACCGCAATGAGTCATACACAATATGGCACAGGCCAAAATTTTCATCATTGGATCGTGAAAGGTAACTACTGAGATCCTAAGGATCAAAAAAAAAAAAAAAAAAAAATAACAAACCAAACAAATCCCATAGAACTAGATTACCACAAATACCTGAGGCAGCATCCAGATTTGTAGAGGGCTTGCAGATGCTCATCTTGGAGGAAAAAAGCTATTATTCATTAAGCTAACGCCTAAAATCTCAGTAAAAGAACAAGTTTTAAATGACAGGATCATAACAAAACCCCATAAAAGTAGATAGTATCACCAATATAAGGTAGTGAAATGACAGATTTGGACTTGAGGTCTAAAAAGTCAATACAAAAGGGAAGTTAATTAATGTTCTTAAGTTACAGTAAATAATGACAGACCTTCCAGAAAAACAGACTTTGCTGGTTATGCTTTTCAGTATAAGAGATGAAGCCACAAGTTGAGAGTAGAACAGTATATATATGTAAATGATAAATACATATATATGATAATTGGGAATAAAATAGCATAAAAGACAAGTTAGTATGTTAAATAAAACATGAACAAATGGCTAGCAACATTTTACAATTTAGTTTAGCCTGTACAGGACATCTGTGTCTGTCCCACTTCATTTTGAAATCTAAAGTATATATGGTCAGTAAATTTATGCATTTATTCTACACATGTATTCACATGCACACCCCAAATTCAGCATGGCAGAGAGGCTTAAATAGACTATACTAGGCTGAGAAAAGACATAAAAACTGATATTTTGGTCTATTGATAACCCCAGACTGACTTCAGCTGGGACATGTTTTTAACTGAAGGTTTTATCCGTGACAGCTTGGAGGAGCCTACATATCTCAAAGTATTCATATAACATACTGATTTCTGAGATTGAAGGTAAGAAAGAGAACCTTTATGCTCATGTTTGAATTAAGTTTAGGTTCTGAATCATTGTGATGTGTGAGGTTAAACGCATGCAATGACAAACATATGCACATGGATAAATGTGTGGTGTTTACTACAGCTGTAATACGTATAATGATGCTAAGTTTTATTTCTCCTTTGGTTTAAAACTTTTTTTTTTTTTTTAAACTAAGATTTTTCTACTGCTGCCCTCTTATTGTTAGTCTTCCATTTTGGCCTCAAAACTCAAGTAAAAGTAATGTCTTGTATATTTCCTACTTAAAGCATACATGTTTAATCAAATGCTTTGATTTTGACTGCTTCATAAATAAACAAAAGATTGCCTTTAGGATTTTAATAGTTGTTAAAGTAGCAAAAGAGATAAAAGAAACATAAAGGACATGAAAAATTGAATTAAAGCATTTCCCCGATTTTGATGACAAAGTTACAAGGAATAAATCAATTTGCAGTCACTCTGGACAGCTAGCTGGGACTGAGGCTGAAACTGTTCCATTGGGAAATGTGCTAAAAGAGAAAAGGAATCATAATCTTTATTTTGTGTGAAGAAACATGGAAGGGATTTTTAAAGAACAGGAGATATGGAAACCTTTTCCAGGAAAATGAGAAGGGAGAAGACCATGTATACTCTATTTCTAACATTTACCAATTAATATTGTAAAGATATTTAATGGAGTTTAGAATTTAAAGTGAAACACGTACATCAGTTATGAAAATTCAATTATTTAGAGATTTAACAAGGTTTCATATATATTGCTGTTCTGTATTTTATTTTAAAGGAACGGTGGGTTCCTAATAAAGAGTACCAAATCCATGAACATCTGGCTGTACAAATATTTCCCCCTCACACCTGTCCTCCTGCTGCCTCTGGTAAACTAACTGCTTTGATGCAGAGCAGATGCGGAGTTCATGCAATAAAATTAATCTGAAATAAAATAGACCTATATTCATATATTGCTCTAACGATTCAAGAAGCAAAATCTCTTTGTGGAAAGACACCTTTCAATGTACTAAGGACCTTAAGCCCTTAAAAACTCCCTGGGCCTTGTTTGTTTAGGCCATGTTTCCCAGTGCCTTTAGGCTCTCAGAAATAGAGCTGAGCTTATATGGGTTTTATAATAGAGTGCCTGGTCAGTTTAGGATAACCTCTATTTTTTTCCAAACTCTACCTTCTACACCTAGAATGTCTTCAGGGACATACATTGTCAGTGGCTTTACCTCTCCCTTTTTTTCTACAGTATAGATTTATGATTATGAGTATTCTGTACTGTAGCTGCCTTCTGTCTTGGTCCCTGTCTTTCATCTATGGCTTTTGACAATCTTGAAATCAACTAAGATCCTGCTTAAGTACAGAACTTTACTGAGACTTTTAAGCTTTTGATCCTTAAGTAATTTTGAAAGTGTGATTTTCATTCTTCAGATAAAATGCCAAAATATTACCCTTGATGTATTACATTTTTTCTTCCTCAGTTGCAATGTAAAATTTGAAGTGTAACTCATCACCAGGATCCCTGTTGTGCATTGGAAATTGCTTGCATACCTGAGGCTGCTCTCTGTCCCTTCTTTCTCGTTGTCACATTCAGTCCTACTGATGCTCTGAAGAGTCTCTGTGTAGTGGCATCTGCCACAGTGAAAAAAAAAGCCAGGTGGAAATGACAGTCTAACATAATCTCCAAGGATGGAATTACACACTCTTGGCCACCCTCCCAATTATGGCAGTGTGGGGGTTTAATTTGGAACACGCTACTCATCAGAGTAACTAACAAATAAGTTATTATTAACAACTTGTTTAATACTTATTAATAAATAAATAAGTAGCATTATGAGATGCTGCAGAATGTCTCATGATGTTACTGTAACCAAGAGAATAATGAATGGCAGCAGCTGCTCAAAAAATCACCTGCATTCTTCTGCTTGATATCCGCATTCTCTCTTAGGCTAATAGAGTCATCCTGGTACCTAGCTGCTTCTTTCCAGCGTGAGCTCTTGTTTGCAGAAAGCTGCTCAGGGCTTCATCTGTACCACTGCTTCACAAATGTGGTTGGATGGTTTGTCCTTCAAGACCTTGCTTCAGTTCTTGGACCTTCAGTGTTGAATCTTGATTATAGCTTATAGCAAGTTCACAAAGTATCACTTGAAGTAGTATTATGGAAAAGATTTGTAAACCTGTTGACTACTTTTTAACATGTTTGGAAATTTTCCTTGGTTTTCTCTCATATTTTCTCATTTGTTTTTTATTCACCAAGAATCCCTAAACATTTGCAGATATTTCACATTTTTCTCAGAGTCATTTACTGTAGTTATCAAAATTTTGTCACACAAACAAAGATTTTAATCCCTCATAATCATACATCAAATAACAAGCTACTCCATCTCCTCAACCTTTATTGCATTCTATAACTGGATTAACTGGCAACTGTTGTTCTTCCCTGGTGCAGTCTCAGCAGCCTATAAGGATGGGGAATAGCCTGTCGATGAAAATAAAGCATTTTAAAAGGTTAGTGTGGTTAGTCAGGCTGGGGTTTTGCTCTGTCCACTTTGCTAACTCAGGCATGAAGATTTATTTTCTGTTGGTTTATCATCATGAATCAAACTTGAAAAGACCAAACTCATGAATGACAAAGATGAATTTGTGTAGTTTTGAGTCTAACAAAAGAAAGAAATAGTGAGGGGTGGGTTTTTTTTTCTCTGCCTTATATTTCAGTTGTGTGTGTGCTGCTAATTGAAACCTATTTCCTGGGCTCCAGCTGGTGGTGTTACAAATAGGAGTGCTCCTTCAGCACAGTAGCTAAGGTAATATCTGTTAGGATTTGAAAAAATTTAACCTACCTCAGACAGCATATGCATTCTATTGTAGCATGTGATACATGGGAACAGTTAAAAATTAATTTCCATATGCCAGAGCACTCTTTCAGTGTATTGGAAGAAACTAAGACAGTGATTAAATCAACCTGGAAAACCCTGGGCATTCCCACTGCTTCAGCTTCGGGGCTATGCAGAGGAGAGCAGCTTGATTGCTCAAACAAATAGGTATGAGACTCTTGCGTTTTAACAAACAAGAAGGCATACCAACCGTCCTTTAATGTAGCTAATGAGCCTGTGTGATTTAAGCTTGGCTGTATCTGTCTGTCCCTATCAGCTGAAGAAAGAAAAGGCAGCTGCTTTCTGAAGAGGACAAGGCTGGGGAGATGCTCTGGGGTAGGTGAAGGGCCATTCTCTTCCCAACTGACAGAGCAGCCCAGCTTTGCTTGTCTGTTGGGGGTGTGTCACAGTGCTCATTTCAGAACAACATTTAGTGATTTCTATATACTTAAAAGTATGCTTGCATACCTAAAAGTATGCTTGCATACCTTTAACCTGGTGGTTAAAGGCTCCTTTAAATAATGATGATGCATGAAAAAGATTAACTTCATATATGTGGAGTTTTTTTGTTCGATTTTTTTTTTTTTTTTTTTTTTTTTTACAGCTATCATATGTAGGCAATCTCTTTCTCCAAGTTATGTAACATAAGAATTATTTCAACCCTGATACAAAGAAGTTTTCATGGTAAATCACAGTACTTGGTGTTAGGGGTCTACACATACTCCTAAACTGATATCCTTTGGATTTCTGTCTAAACACTAGCAGTGCAAAACATCAAAGTTATACTGCAAACAAATGTCTGGATACCATTTCTAAAAGCATATTGAAATGTTCTGACTTCAGTTCCACAAATATTTTCCTCATGATCTGTACATGGAATGTAAGTGACTGTCTAGGAGTAAAACTCTGAATATTTATATATAGTCTAAAGACCAGTAGTCCCATTCAGTGAAATCTGCTTAACTGTGCAGTGGCTGTGATTGCCTATGTAACTGGGAAATATGGCAAAATACTTAAGCACTTCTAGTGAGTTTTGTGTCAAAGCTATTTTATAATAAATTTGTCTTCAGCATTGTGCTATGCGTTGTTACAGACCAGACTATAGTCCCTTTTTAAAACACAGCTCTAATTTCATCCCAGATGAGGCAATATCTCTGAAACATATCCTTCTAAGAGGAGATTTTTTATTTTTTTCATGGGGTAATTGGACAAGCAATGACATTTTGAAATATTAGAGATTTTGAACAGTCTGAAAATGTTTAGTATATTTTTGCTATCTCCTAACTCAGACGCAGCTTGACCTAAAAGTGTTTAACTTGCTATGTTGCAGTGTCATTACTTTGGGCACATATAGTGCAGTTGAGTTTGGAGTGCTTTGGATATCCGAATCTAGCATATTCTGTTAATGCTCATGGGGATGAGCATTATTTTCTCTTCTCACACCGATTTCAATTTTATATATTTATATATGTGCACGTATATATAAATCTTGCACTTCCAGTATAAAAACCACTAACACTCAAAATAGGTGAAATCTATTCTATTCATACTTCACATGAGACTTTGAGTGCTACTGGGGT
This sequence comes from Loriculus beryllinus, assembly GCA_039877255.1. Taxonomy (NCBI): domain Eukaryota; kingdom Metazoa; phylum Chordata; class Aves; order Psittaciformes; family Psittacidae; genus Loriculus; species Loriculus beryllinus. The sequence continues at coordinate 26,296 of JBCJKH010042253.1, forward strand.
CTTCACTAGTGCAAAATGATACTTTTACCATTTATTCTGGGCAATTTAAGAAATAATCTAGTCAGCATATTTTTCCAAGCATCCTTTAAAAGAATGTGATTTCATAAACACAGCTGTCTTAGTGAAACATTTTTTGGTGCAAAATTATTCAGCTTAGATGGAGTCTTACTGGTGTCTTAGAAATGTCACCATTCCAAGGAGGAGATGTTTACAACTTTTTTATCAGGTGGTTTTAATGTCTGGAAGAGGTGTGTGATTCTTATTTTTAGGTTCTGTCCTTTTCTTCTGTTCCTTCCAGCTCCCCTCAATACTGGTGTTTCCTTGGAAACCCTGGCTGTCAGATGGCATCATAAAAATATGAAATGACACCGAGCTGTCATTTGGGGGAGGTGATTATTGTGCAAATAATGTGGCAATGCTGGCAAAAATCTTGGGTTTAGTCCTGTTCCTGAAAACTATAATTTCAGTCAAGATTTAGGAGAGAGAGGAACATGTCTCTGCTGCCCTTTGCATACCTTGTTGAGAATGAATATTACTGTGAGGAAAAGAACATTGCTATGCAGCTGTGTAACCTTTTTAAGTCCTGAGTTGTGCTCCTGGCGCTGGATAGATTTGTTGTCATGAAAGCTGTATACTACGTTGCATAACTCTTTAGAGGTGTTTATGTACAAGCTCTCCCAAGGGTGATGTTTTATCAAACCTTATTACAAAAACTCTTCTCTCTGCAAGCTATCAAATTCTTATTGAGTGATTAAAATTCAGTATTGCACCTGGTCAAGGATAAGCTGAGGCTGTTTTTCATATTCATGGAAATAAGCTGTAGTACCTAGAAATTTCTGGAAGATTTTATTTGAGCCATGGGTATCTTGTGTTGTGGTCATCTGTAGGGTCCTGCACAGGTTGGAAGGTTGGGTTTTGATTTTTTCACTTCTCTGCACAACTTGATTAAATGATTAAAAAGTGTCTTGATTTACTCTTTTCCTATCTCCTCTGCCCTCTGTGCTTACCCAAACCTCTCTCTTATGTTATGTCTGAACTCCTTAACTCCATCAGACAGTGGAATTTCTCTAACCAGGTTTGGAAAATGAATTGGGTTTCATTACTGAAATGTGCCACTACTACTGATTACATTAAAGAAAATGAACAGCATCTGAGTTGTTACACACTGAGAATTCAAAGCTGGTTTCTTCACTATGTTGGAGGTGAGGGAAGGAAATGAGGAGAGATTCCTGGCAGAGTATTTTCCACTAGAGACAGTCAGCCTCTTTGCTGTCTTCTGCCACCTCTTCCAGAACAGATCAAGTCTGGAATAGCAGCTGCAGTGTCAATACTGACAATCTCTCCCCATCTATCAGCAGAAGGGATAACACTGGGGCAGTCAGAGCAGGAGCAAGTCCTGGACGAACTCGACCATCTCTCAGACTCATGACAGTCCCTTGAGCTCACCCTGTTCTCCTGGACTTCATGTGGATTTTGCTCCAGACTTAGATTCTATGAAGGTGGATTATATTTTGTTTGTCTGCAATATGTAAACCCCTGGCATTCTTTGTGTTTGAGGATTATGGTGCATGAGATAAACCAAGGTAAAATCCATGGCAGTAGAAGTACTGTTGCTCTGCTGCAGGGGTTATTTTGGTGGGATATGCCCATCAAATGTGGGACAAGTGTTGGAGCTTTCACCTAGTTGAATCTAACTCTACCAGCAGATAATACATGGTTTACAGGATGCATAAGATGTGAATAACAGTGTGATGACTGTCTAGGTACTAAGGAAGGATTTGCACATGACAATAGTTTCTTACAATAGTAAGGGATAGCAGTGCTGCTGCTTGGCCACCTTGAACCCATGGTTTTCCAAGCATCAATCTGAGTGACAGGGCAGAACCGTGCTGCCACTGCCGCCATACAGATCTATGGATGCTGCTAAGGTGTATGGGCTTGTTTTCAAACAGACCAGATGTGTGTAAGACACGCCAGGTGACCTGTGACTAAAGGAGGGAGCACCTATCCATTTACATACTTTTGAAGTCTTGGAGCATTGGTCTGTAAGTTCTCTATCAAGTGTTGCCTGACAACATCTAGGAAGGATGTTTTGCAGCATCTATAAATATTCCCAGGCAACCTTTGCCTTTACAGAAAGAGATATTTTTTCTTGGGCTCATGCATTGGTTTGCTATAGACTCATTTGCTTAGTTAACGCTTTGTATAGCCAGTCTAGATTTGCTTGTTTCTCAAGTTTTATTTCTTTTCATTTTGATCACTTTGCCTCTCAGACTCTATCCATTCATTTTTCTCCACAGTGACACTAGATTACTTTCACAGCAATTACACCCTGAGTTGTCATTATTATCACATAACTTGTGTGTAATCTCAGTTACAGGCCTCTCCTGGCATTTTTTTCTTTCTGTTGTTGGTTTGGGACTTTTTTTCTGGGTTTTTTTTTTGTTTGTTGTTTGTTTGTTTGTTTGGTTTTTTGTTTTTTACCTAATTGCTCACTAAAGTCAGCTGTTGCATTCATACCAAACCCAATAATTATTCTTCTTTCAGCTGAGTTGTACTTATGGAAATTGTTATCAAATGGGAGTGATTGCTCTATTTTAACACAGGTCTTTCCTGTTCTTTTGATGTTGATCTGTGTATGACACTTAGAATTTTGAATATACATTAGAAACTTCCTTCTTCAATTTTGCTGTTGCTGCTGCTTGTATTTAAGTTTTTAAAGGTTTATATCATACCTGTAGGGTACTTTCTCTATTTTTAGAGATATATGTGCCATTGACAAGTGTATACATTATATGTTTTATTCATCTGTGTATTATAATGGCCCATAAAGAGCTGCATTAATAATATGTTTTGTCAGATTAAAAGTCTAAATGAACCCTCCATGCCATCAAGCTGATACTTGAGGTTTCCTTGAGAGAATAAAATATCACTGGAAATCATAGTACTGAATAAACCTGGAAATTCAAATGCTTTACAGGTGGGAGATGCTGCTGGATCTGTAGGACAGTGCTCAGGGAAAAAAAACGCTTCATCAGAGCCTGTAGTAGCTGTGAATGTGAACCATGTGAGTGTGTGTGAGAAGTTGTGAATTAAAGTTAGGGGAACTGAGGTATGAGACACAGAATAAAAAGAATTAAATGTATGCAACGTCTTTCTACTCCCTGCCTGAGCAAGGAAGCAGGTGGAACAGAGATTTTCTTATTCATTCAAATGTAAGTCAACAGCATTACTTGCATGTGGGAGTTAGGATTCAACAATGTACGTTACATAATGATGGAGCCCTTTCCACAGGGATCTAAAAATAAATTCAATCACAGAAGTACTTTCTCATTTAATATCTACCTATACATATAAAAATACCAGCAAACACCATCTATCAAAACTTATATAACAATTACACAAGGGCTGAAAAAAAACAAATTCTCTGCCTTCGAAACAGAGAAATTGCCATATTAGAACAGGCTGGAAATGCTCCTGTTTTAACCTCTACTTCTCATAGTCATTCCTTAGAAAGGTGTGAGAGATCTGTCATGGGCAACTGGGGAACGATTTTCTCACAGGGAAATGTTTTTTTTCCTTCCTCCATCAGTTAGCAGCTGATCTCTGGCCTGAAGTACAAGGCTTCATATCTTAGCTACAATTATTTTTATCCTAGGTAATGCAAAATCTCAACTCTTCCAAAAACCTTAGAAAACAGGTACAACATTCACACAGTGCGAAAAAGAAAGAAAAGCATATTTCTTTCTCTTTTTGTTCTTCCTCCACAGAAAATTCAGATCAGAAAGAATCAGACGAAAATACTTGAGGAAAGGTCACCCTACTGAGCAGCTTTGAAACTCAGATAAAAGTACAATGATAATCCCATTATAGTGTAGCATTAGATGCTTTAATTCAATCCCATATAACGGAGTCTCTCCAGGGGACTTCTCAGCCAAGACCACACAGAGACTTCACTGCCCACACAAAGTTTTTGTGCTGGAAAAGAAGATGCTGGTGGCACCTCAGGCAGCCAATGCCAACCTGGGACAGGGGATGTGATGGTTTTCTTGAGTGGTGATAGAGGGAAATTGCATGAATGTGGTGATGCTGAGGAAGAACTGTTCTATTCCAGAAATGTGACACAAAGACTTACCTAAATTGAAGCTTTTGTAGACTTGAGATTTTCTTTTTTTTAAACACTTGTTCGCACTCAGGCTGTATTCTCTTTGCTCAGAGAAACAGTAGATGCAGCTGTTCAAGTCCAGTTTGGATGGGGCTTTGAGCAACCTGGTTGCAACCTGAGGGATTGGAACTAGATGATGTTTAAGGTTCCTTCTAACCTAAACCATTCTGTGATTCTATGATAATGAAAGAGCTCCATCATAAACCTGTGGCTGTGCAGCCCTCCCTGGTGGGGTGCTAATTTAGTGCTACTGTGCCAGCCCCATTGTGGGTAGGAAGAGGCACTTGGCACCTTCTCCTGCTGATTGAACACTGTGAGACCAAGTAAGAGATTTTTATTTTCCATTTGGACAGTTAAATTCTGCACTCTCTTCAATTACTAACTTCTATTATTTTAGGAACCACAGCTTCAGTGCCTGCAGCACGAAACCTATGCCAGTGTTACTAGGTCAAATCTGATGTCCTCTATTTATATTTATTTTATAACTGAGCAGTAAGGGTCAGTTTTGGTTTGTGAAATGTTATTTTTGTGTAGACATTGAAGGAGTAAGATACAAATGGTGATAAAGTTATCAGTTTGAAAATGTCTGTTATTATAGTACAAATATTATGGGGTTTTGGGGTTTTTTGGGGTTTTTTTTTGGGTTTCTTTTTTTTTTTTTTTATTTTATTTTGAATTAGAAAACACCAAGTGCAGCTGTCTTTGGTTCTCTTGTCTGACATGGCTTTGCCAGCCTGTAAATTTTCTTTCAAATGAATAGACAGAGTTTTCTTATCAGCGCTTAGCCAGTTGCAATTACTGTCACTCTTTTCAGCTAGGTTAATAAGTCTGTGCCAACTAAACAGAAATTTGTGTCATAAATGGGGATTTTACTAAGTGCCCTGAATTTGCTGATGATATTGTTTGAAACATAAGAGCTGTTTTAGAAGTAGGAGTGGCAGGCACAGCTATACTTTGTTTGTTGGATTCACAAATTGCACTGGACAATTCTAAAAATGTTGAGTGCATAAAGAAATTTTTTCCCTTCATTATTTTGAGGGATTGTATTTTTTGACAATAGCAAATTAAGGTAGAATAACTCTACCTTGTGCATGTTCCCTTGTGTTTTTGTAAAACATGCAGTTAAAATGTATAGCATATTGGAAATCAGTGTGATGCCATCTAAAATGTCATTGAAACATTCACTAGTCACACATATACAATATAAAATACAAAATTTAGTAATTAAGAAATATATAGAACCCAGAAATATCTAGAACCCAAGGACAGCTGGGCTTCCCTTGCCATGTTTTCTCACTAGCATTTCTAGGAAAGGATCATATAACAGAAATAATGCTATAGAAAGATAGATGTCGATGAGGTTGATGGGAAACTGAACATGAGCCGACAGTGTGAGCTCACAGCCCAGAAATCCAACCGTATCCTGGGCTGCATCAAAAGGAACGTGACCAGCAGGTCGAAGGAGGTGATCCTGCCCCTCTACTCTGCT
>JBCJKH010042255.1:2518-13221 GCA_039877255.1 Loriculus beryllinus
AGTGTGCTACCAACATGACTCTCGTACTAGATCCAAAACACAGCACAGTACCAGCTGCTAGGAAGAAAATTAACTCTGTTCCAGACGAAACAAGGACAGAGCACAACACGTATTTAGGGTCTGTTTCTGCATCCCAAGGACAGTGTGGCTGCTCAGCAGGGGTGAGCTGTGCAGAAAACACAGTCCTTCATCTGGGAAACCCTGCAGAATTAGCAGTTCTATTTGGAATAAGCCTATTGTAGAGATTTTCTTGACCTCAGATGCCCTTACCATCTGCACACATGAAACACTTCATAGGGTTCTAATTTCCTCTTTACCTTTTTTATATAGCCCATAATAAGATCCCTAATTTTAATAGACTGTATGGATCTCACTAGCAGGGAATGGCTCCAGTAGAGAGGCTTTAAACCTCTGTTTTAACAGGATCAGCAATGGAGCTGAGTCCTTTGCTCGGTTCCACTGCAGGTGCTGGCAGGATTTCTACAGCCATCTCCACCAAAGTCCTCTCTACCTGCCAAGAGATGCTTGAGTGTAGGTGCCCCATGTAGTGTTTATGGGAACTTACCCATCTCCTTCAAATGCTTATGAAGCAGTACAAGGAAAATTAGCAGTACTTAGCCAAAACAGGAGATGTGGAGGGTGCTGGGGGCCAGAGGAGAAGGATAACAGGTGGCTACAGGGAAAAGAGAGCTGCACTCTTCATGGGGGTGCATGGGAGTCCATGGACACAAGGCACAGCAAGAGAAATTCTACCTAGATATTAGGAAAATAATTCCAAGGGAGAGCAGTGACAAGAGAGTTAGGAAAGGACATGGAAGGGTGACTTCCCTGGAGTCAAAAAGAGCCTAAATATATGACACCAGTGGGGTGCAAGTGGTCAGAGCAGGGCACGATGCCAAATCTGGATCTGTGCTAGAGCCCACTTAATGGCTTGGGTGAGAGGCAGGGCAGAGCATCAGGTCTCAAAAGCTGTTAGAGTGTCCCTCGCTTAGGGCACAGCTTGACTTGGATGTCAGCAGCCTGCTGGGATCTCAGCTGGGGAAGGTAGGGCACAAGAGCTGATGGAGCCATTACACCAGATGGGGGAATGCAGAGCCAAGCAGCAAGGATGCGTGGAGCATACGTCAGAGGGTCTGGGCTGGTTCCTGACAGCTCCTTTCTCCCAGAGCTCCTGGACAGGAGACAAAATGAGATTTCTTGCTCCTTCCACTCAAAGGCAGCTATGAAAGTCTGATTTATGTTGAACACTCTGGAAAAGGAAAAAGCTTGGCTGTGGAACCAAGTTCAGCTCCCAGCCAGGAGAACCTTCTATGGGATCAACAAGTTTTAACCATGCAAATCGAATTTGGGGCCAAACAGAGCCCTGTTTCATGACTTCTGCCTCTCCCTTCCTCACTGCACAGGGCCAGGCTGCCTCCTCCCTGAACGAGCCCTCACATCCATTCCTAGTGGCAGAGACAGGCCAGGATGGTGTAGACAACTTTTCTTTTCTCTTTTCTTTTTTCCCACTTTTATTTCTTTTCTTCTATATTCTTTCCTTTTCATTCCTTTTCTTTTTGTTCCTCTCCTTTCTCTTCTCCTTTCCTCTTCTCTCCTCTCTTCTCTCCCCTTCTCTCCTCTCCTCTCTCCTCTTCTCCTCTCCCCTTCATTTCCCTTCCTTTCCTTTCCTTTCCTTTCCCTTCTTTTCTGTTTTTTCTGTCCCCTTCATTTCCCTTACCTTCCTCTCTTCCCTTCTGTCCCCTTTCTTTCTCTTCTCCTCTCCTCTTCCCTTCATTTCCCTTTCTTTCCCTTCCCTTCTTTTCTGTTTTCCAAGGTGCAGCTAAACATGTCACAGCTTCTTCACAGGGATAATATCCAGCTGCCCAAACGTACAGGAAGAGGTCCACCTGTCTGCAAGCCTGTCACCAAAAGCTGTGGCTCAGCATGGCCTCATGCTATGTGACCCCAGGCAGCACGGAGGAGTGCTCAGGGCACTGGGGAGAAGGAATTGCTTGGCTCAGTTGCCAGCAATGAAGGTGGGCAGGTGATCGTTTTTATTGGTGCTTTTGTTTGCACGGGTGGATGCAGCAGAACAAGGCCACTGTATGTCCTTTTTCCCCAGACCCATCTCCAGTATAACTGTAGAAAAGGGTTGTGGGAGCAGTCTTTGGATGCTCTTTGGGGTGTCTTAATCATAGCAATAACAAATCCTCATCCTGTTGAATGGGTGAGACACATTCAACACAGTACTGATGCAGCATGGAGAGGTGAGAACTCCCATAGAGCTCCCATGAGGAGAGTCCAAGGGAGGCCCAGAACCTGCTGTCTGAACTGGAACTATCTCTGAAGCTTGTGCCCAACAATCTGGCTTACAAGACAGGCACAACAGAGCCTGAGTAGGTCCCTGATGCATCTGGGCACAGTGACAGGAGAGGCAATGAACACAAACAGGAGAAGAGAAAGCTGTGATTAGATATTAGGGGAGAAATTCATGAGGATGGTTAAACACAGGGGAACAGAGAGGTGGCTGAATCTCTGTCCTTGGAGGCAATCAAAACTTGGCTGGACAGAGCCCTGGGCAAGCTGACTTAACACGGTTCTGCTTTGAGGGCAATTGGACCAGAGATCCTCAGAGGTTCCTTCCAACATAAATTATACTGTGACCTACATCCACAGCAGTACCCAAGATGCTTTTGCATTATCTAGAGCTCAGTAAATCCATCTGGGTTTCTGCTTCAAAATCACCAGGATCCTAGTTCTCCCTTATGATTTAATCTCTTAATTCTTTTGCCATAATCCTGCACTATGTGGCTGGAAGAAAAGGAAACGACATAGCAAAGCAAACAGAGAAATGCAACAAGTGCTCCCGAGAATAGTATATTACTCCTCTTCTTTCCTGTTTGCCTTCCTGCTGTTCTGCTTCCATGAAAATTTGTGGGACTTCTTCCAAAGCTCCAATAACCTCCTCTCCAGCAGTGGCTGGAGATGGACGCTGAAAAGAAATATCAGAAAGCAGGAGCACAGAACAATCCTCTCCCTGCTGTACCCTGCCAGTCTCTGGCAGCTGAAGCTTCAAGGACATCTGAAGCTAAAGGCCACATCCAAAACTGAGCACTTACCATCTGAGAAGCTGCCAGCGGAGTGAAAGCCATAGCAGAGGGAGTTTTATGGGGTGCCCTGGGGAAAGGTATTTCCTCTTCTTCATGTGAAACAGGCTGCAGGCTTCCTTAACTGGACATCTCCCTGTGCCTTCTTCCCCTGGTCCCAGCCAGTGGAAACTGGAAAGGGACCAGTGTCACTTGTAGATCTGCTTATTGCTGCAAGCATTTCATCCATCCCACAGACATGGAGCCTGGGCATTTCATCTCTGTTCTCACTTTCCTCTTCTTTCCTGTGCCCCTGATCCCACAGCGATCCCAGGAATTCATTTATAAATGTTGTTTCAGGAGTAAAACATAAGCCCCTTTCCCTTGACAGGCAGTGTCAGGATGCTTCTCAGCAGAACTGTCTCTTAGCCCCAGCCATTGTTCACCCAGAGAAGTGCCATGTGTCTTTGCAGTGTGTGTTCAGCTTGAAGAGCCCTTTGTAGACAATTCATCCACGAAGTCACAGTGGGAGCATTTTACACTTTTGCTCTTCCATTGTGCTGCCAAGGGAGACATGCTCACATACACACACATACACACCTGCACACGTGCGCCTGCACACGAGTACACACATGGAGCAGAGCCTGCAGTACACACACTGGGGCAAGCATCCTGCTGCTGGTTTAAAACACCTCATCCCTTGCTGGCAAGAGTGCTGAGCACCCTGGCCCTGGTTCTGGGTGCTGAGAGGCAGGAGGTGAGTGCTGGGCACATATGATGCTTACACGCAATGATCACAAGGGAGGAACGATGAGGAATGCTCCAGTCAAGCACATGGCCCAACCCCACGTGCATACCCGCAGGTCAGACACAGACATGTGTGCCAACAAGGCAAGGACAGCTTCATGCCAATCTTTTTCTCTTCTCTGACCTCCTCTCTTTTGATAACCCTCACTTCTCTACTTCCTCCCACGCTGCCTCAGCAAAGGTAATGTGAAACATGGTTATCTGAGGGAGATGCATGTGTGTGTCCATACCCTCTGTTTCTGCAGAGGTGTGAGTGAGCTGAAGTGCAGCTTTATGGAGGAAAATAAACCACGCTCATGCTCACTGCTATTGCCCACTACTGAAGCACGTGGCAGTGGTAGGGATCCTCCTCCGTGGCATTTCTGGATACTCAAAGTTCATGCGGGAGGCACCAGCTGCGAGAGGATGCCTCTCCTGCCCCCATGCTGACACACAGGGCTGGCTTAGGAAAGATGTCGGTGGAGCTTGGAAAAGAAGCAGAAATATGTATTTCCCTAATAATCTAAAAACTTCAATAAATGTTTTCCCTCAGTAGGACATAGCTGAGGAATCTGAGGACCGTTGCTGGAGCCAGCCACTCTGGAAAGAGAAAGCAAAAAGCCAGTCCAAGTGCAACAACTGCCAGGACAATAAAGGGATCTGAAGGGGTTCAATGGTTGGAGGGTTTTTTTTTTTTTCTCTCTCTCTCTTTAGTGTTTCTTGATTAATATTTGTATGTCAGAACCAGCAGAGCACACCTCCAGATCTCGCACGGGATCTTTTTCTCCTTACTTGGGCAGCAAAACGTACAGGCAGGATAATTGTGCAAACAATGATGCGTGCCAAGCCCACCGCACCAAAGGGGGAAATAAAAATACCAGTTATTTAAAACACGTGTATTAACAGAGGGGTTCACCTCTCCCCTGCCTTTGTGCTCTGCTGACATCGTGAAGGCAGATACAAACCTCACTGGAGCATCAGGCTGGCCCCAGCCCTCATGAGACAGAAGGGCTTTGCTCCATTGGTCCCTGGCTTCCCTGAGACACCCATCAGCACCTGCACTGTCACCTATGTCATCCATGCTGTCAAATGACATAGATGTGGGAGGAACTGGTTGAGATTCCCACCCTTTCCCTGCCAGGCAGCTTTGATTTAATTTGGGGTGCAAGCTGTGCTGGGAGCAATGTCGTGACACCTGATGTGGGAATGCTTCTTGCATGCCTGAGGTTTGGCTGCACACGGTTTGCAGCATCTCCCTGGTACAATGGCAGATGACAGCCACAAACGGATAGGATCCAGACAAATTAGCTTCATGCCACCAAGGCTTTTTCCCCTTCTGTGTTCCTCTCCACACCCTCAACGCATTCAAAAGATTTCAGCCCAAATGTTCCCAATTTGGAGCTGAGCAGCGTTCCCAGGATTTGTGCATTGTAAAAGGGATGAAGGGGTGCAGAACAGCAAGAGACTGGTACCACCTGGTCCTGTCCCACAGCCCAGCTTTGCACCAGGAGGCTAAACCCTAAAGAGAGGTGCCAGGTCCTTCCCTGGGGTCTGATGCTATTATGCTCTCTCCTATCATTTCCCAAGCAATTACAGCGACGTGATCTGCATCCTTCAACACATGGTGAGTAGGGTGACGCAGAGTCCTTAGGGAGATAATGGGAGCCGGAAGGTCTTATCAACTTCTTGGAAGGCAGAGTCAAGCCCTTCAAACAAAAGTCCTTGAGGGAGCGAAGATCTTCCCTCAAGTGTCAGGCACTTTTCAGCAATGTACAAATACCAAAGTCCTTTCTCAGCTTCTCAGCACTGGCTGCAGCCTCATCTCTGGTACCCGGTCCTGAGGGAGCTGAGCATCTGAGCTTGACATGGCATGGGGAAGGCAGGATCAGGCTTTAGGTATGCCTGTGTTTCCAGAGTCACCTTCAGCTGCCATTGCTTGGTTCAGCTTTCTCAGGTTTGAGCTATCTTTTTTCCCCTTCAGACCAAAGAAGGGATTAAACTGAGCTTGGCTTTCTGGCAGCGGGACAATACAGTCACTTGGATGGAAAGGGAGCAGGATCCAGCCTCTTTCTTTCCTCCTTCTCCCCCGTTCCTCTCCCTCACTGTGTTTCTCTCCTGCACTCCCCACTTCTGAGAGCACTGTCCTGCTGCAGAGCCTCCCAGGCCCCCTGATGATGAGCTGTGAACCCTAATGATGGGAGAGGGGACAACAGCATCAGACCCTAGCTCTGAGCCACACCAAGGGGTTTCCAGTCCATCCACACTCTGGACCCAACACATGGGGGCAGGTCACTACCTTCATACCTCCAAGTCCAGAGATGGAGCTCTCTCGAGGTCTCCACTCACCATGGCTCCATCACCCAGCCCTTTCCTACTGGATGCTTTTCTGAGCAGGATCCCCTGGGACACATGGTGGGATGTGGACAAGCTTGTCCCTCTGCTATTGCACACTCAAACCTGCCAACAACCTGGGAAGGAGGTGTATGATTTGCGGGAAGGAGGTGTGTGATTTGCTGCTGGTTGTGGTCCACATCTAGGCTGCTATTGCTGTGCTTTACTAGAAATGAAGCTGAGCCCCTTCTCTGCTCCTGCCACCTGTCAAGGGCAGGAGGGTGATGTGGGAAGGAATGAAGCACAGCTGAGTTCTCCCAAGGCACTTAGGACTGGTGCCACCGGTTTCCAACGGGATCCCAGATCTGTGTTTCCCTTGGATTCTCCTCTTGTTTAAAGTTGAGCAGGGATTGCCCCAAAAAGCAAGTGAGGTTTTGAGGGTTCTTGGTTTTATTCCTCCTGGGAACAAAAGTAGCATCCCGAGATGAAGACTTGAGTCTTGCCAAGGGCAGGTCAAATCCCGCCTGGCGATCATGTTTGATCCCCAGCTTGGGAATTTGGGGGTGGGATAGACAGAGAGCCCCAGAACTGCCCAGGGACTCTCCCGGGAGAGGGCAAGGAGTGGGGGAGAGGGGGAAATGAATGGGTTTGCCAGCGATGCCTCCCCGAAGGCTAGCAGCCAGCCCAACGATCGGTTCCTGCTTCTGCCCCCGGATTCCTCCTAACGAGGTTTCCAGCTCGGCTGAACCCCCGCGTTGCTTTGAGGACCGGGACTGAACGGGGCTGGGGAGGGGGGGGAATCGCCGTCCCCATTGCTCGGCTTCTCCTTCCCAGCATTATCGAGGGTTCTGGTTACATCAAATAAACGGGAAAGCGGGGAAAACTGGGGACGGGGTGCCGAAAATACTGTCACCGATTCACGGAAAGAAGAGGGGGGTCGGTTAAAACCCTGTGCCGATGCTCCCTTTGACAGGGGATTCTTTTCGGCGGTGGTCCCCGCTCCCTGCGCAGGAGAATGTGATGGAAAGTCTGCAAAAGCCATTAGGACTTTTGTGCCGGGGCACAAGAAAAGCAACGCAGACACCACTCACTTTTCTAAATAAACATTAGTCTTAAAAAGTTTGCACTGCTGACCCCCGCAGCTCTGATTACTTGTAATTCTCTGAACCATATTTTAAGGCTTCAAACTATTTGGGGTTTCGGGGGGGGTTGGGATTCTGCTCGTTCCTCCCTACAGCCGTGTTACAGATGTGCCCCGGTACTGTGTGCCCCGAGGTTGGGGGGTCCCTTCCCCCACCATCACCCCAGGCACATCATTATTCACCAGCTCCTCCGCATGTTCAGCTCCCTTCACGTTCCCCGGAGCAGCTTTTCTTCCTTTCTTCTGTTTTCTTTTTGGAAGGGTTGGGACTACATTCCCTATCCCGGTGCAGAGATGCTGTTCCTCTCTTAATGCTCTTTTGGAGGGAAGAGGCATGGGGGGTTGTGGCTCCATCCCCATCAAGCTATACCCCGAAACAACCCCAACCCACACCCCCCCCCGAAACACCCACATCTTGGCAGCGCGGCGGAGGCAGCTGTACCGAGGTATCATCAGTGTAATTGGAAGGGTCACATGTTAAACCCCCGCTGTTGTTCGCGGTAATGTAGCTGTGTCCCTCGGTTGCACATTTACCGATTTCTCTCAAACCAACCATTGTCACAAGGTTCATTCCAGGAGGAGTGATCCAATGGGTTGCCACGGCAACTATAATGACATTAAAATAGAGGAGGCAGCCATCGTCGTCGTCCCCCCCACTTCCACTCTGTGCTTCTCCCTCCTTAAAAACCGGCAGCATCGCGGTAAACCCCCCTCACCTTTCCCATTGGGGCGGCCCTCAAATAACACCGGTACCCAAATACAGTATTTGGGGGGCGGTTGGGATATTTAAACCCTCCCGCGGGAAGCGGACAGGAGGGAAAGGGCGTCTGTGACCAGGATTTGGGAGCGGGAATGAGCCAGGGTCCATCCCTGCTCGAGTGCCCGTCGGGAGCTGGAAAACGGTACAAACCGGTGGGTTATAAGGAGCCCCTGCCGAGGCACCTGCGGGTTGGGCTATGGGACCTGCTCCGTTGCCTCGGTCCCGAGCTGGAAATCCACTTTACGTTACTCGGTTTTAGGGGAAACGTTTGATTCCGATGGATTTGCCTTTATTTATTCCTCCCCCTCCCCCTCTCCCCCATCGGCGCTGCTGTTTTCCCACATTTTTATTTTTCCCCTTGAAATTTGGGGTGAAAAAAAAAAAAAAGAAAGTGGTGTTTTCATTTTTGAAAAGGCCCCGTGTTTCCTATTATTCCAAGGCACCCTCCCTTCCCACGAATGTTTCCCTTCTGTTCAGTCACATAAGAAAAAAAGCGCGACCGGGGAATCATGTGCAAGAGTAAAAGGAAATTTATGAGCATATCGATCGTAATATCAGCTGGATCTGGCGGGGGGCTCCAATATGTGTATTTTCCGTATTGGAGAATGTACTGCCCGACTTTCGTCGCCGGCAGCCGACAGCAGCGCCTGAAATCTGGCTTTCCTGGACTTCAGCGACGATTTCCCGAATACCCCTCCCGATATCAAAGAGGGGCCGAGAAATGAGTCTTTTCTATCAATTTCTCTCCATTTTTGTGGCGTTTTCTACGAGAGCCCTTGAGGCAGGAGTTTGTCGGGCAAGGACGGAGGGGAAAGACCAGATAGCTCCGCTCAGAGCCGGGGTCATTTCCTTCACCAAACTGCGCCCGACACCTGCCTGCGGTTGGGATAAAGCCCAGAATGGTCCCACGGTTGGAGAGCCAAAAATAAAGAGAAAAAAGGAAAAACATAAAAGCGTGGTGTGGTGTGTGTGGGGGGGGATTCGGCACGACCTGAACCGGAGCCGCCAGCAGCCGCTTCATACGCTGTTTGCGGCGGAGGAGCGGCTTCCTCCAGCCGGCCCCGACGGCGGAGCCCGCGGCATCGGCTCCTGCTCCAGACCGTCCACGCCGAGCATCCCACAAGCGCCCGTGAATGGCTCCAGGCTCCCCGCTCGGAGCGTCCATCAAGGGAGGGAAAGGAGCCGAGGAGCGCTGGGACAAGGACAGTAGGGATCGGGGGGCATCGCTTGGCCCCAACGTCCCTGAGGGGCTCACGACCCTCCGGAGCTGCCTCCCCCGCACATAATCTCTGTAGCTGCCGTTGCTGCCCCAAGGAGGGCGGCACTTTATTCCTAATGCCACCCACTTCCCAGCAGAGATGGGGAGGGGGGACACTGGCACCCCTCTGCAGTCTGGCTGAGGGTTCTACACCTCCGGCTGCAACTGGAAAAAGCACTTGGGCTGGATACACACACACAGCCGGGGTGGGCTGCTTCACTCGCCGCAGTTCCCCGAGGAGACCCAAAGATGCGGTTTACCCCCATGAGCTAGAGAGGGGAGAGAGGCCGGGATGAGGGGAAGGACCGGCCGGAGCAGCGGGAGAGACGGAGCTGCAGCCGGGCTGGGGGGGGGGGGTTCTCCCCTCCCGCAGGGCAATTCTCAGCCCCCAGCAGCAAATCCGTCTCCTTGTGGCTGTGGGACCCTTCGCATTTCTGTTGGGGTGGAGGGAGCCTCAGGGCACCGGGAAGCAGCCAGGGCTCAGCTCTTCTCCGCACCCGGGAGGCCAGAAATGCCCTTTTTGATGATCTCCTGAGCTCAAGAGCCGCCAGAAACGGCCCTCTGAAGTGATCCTCTTGGCAGGGGCTTGTTGAAAGAGATACACAGGGTAGGAACATGCCAGAGAGGAGATGGGAGCGTTGTGAGGCAGAGGAGGAAATGAAATTAAAACAGAATTAAAAGAAGAAAGAAAGAGAGAGAAAAAGGTGGGGAAAATAAATTATCTTCCATGTGAAACGTGTCGGGCTTCCCCGGAGCCACTGCAGAAGGGAGGCCTTTCCACTAGGGTGGATAAATTTACTCGTGTCCCACATGACCGAGGGTGGGGAACCCGGGGCGGGAAGGGGGAAGAGAAAGGTCATGGGATTGGGATTTGGGTTGTAAGTCACAGAGAAGACGTGGATTTCAGTGCCGGGGTCCGCGTTAGGTGGCAGCGGCCTCGGGGTTTGCAAGTGAAGTTATTAAATAACAGAAAGAAAATAGGGAAAAAAAAAAGAAAGAATAAAAACCACAGAAGTGGGGGGATTTCAGGAATAACCCCGTTAAATCTCGGTGAGGGAGAGGTAGCGGTGGGAAAGCGCTTTTGGGGGATACAGGAGAGCATCACTGGGAGACTCTGCTCGCTTAGGGAAGGGGTTGCCCCCCAGATCCCCTCACCCCCCCGGACTGGCCGTGGGTGCTCGGCGCTACCTCTCGGAGGGGGTCTCCCCCCCAGCCCCGGCTCCCAGCCGAGCCTTGCCCGCAAACACCCGGCCCCGCAGCCGAGGCGGGGGAAGTTGCTGTGCCAACGATTCAGCGAGGGAAACACGGGGGAGACCCCGCCGCGAAATCCGCTCCCCAGCCGCATCCCGAGGCTCGCCGCGC
>JBCJKH010042262.1:4818-17102 GCA_039877255.1 Loriculus beryllinus
CAAGCTGCTGGGGGAATTTATTAGCTCTAAAATAGGCCATGGTTCAGGAAAGGGGGAAAAATACTGCTGTGGAGAGCAGCAAGAGCTGGGCCCTAATATATGAGATGTACTCTCCAGAAGGGCCGTAAATCAGAGCTGGGCAAACACTGGGGCAGCACGAAAGAGGCTCACTTTGCCTTGCCTCATCCTCAGAGGGGATCTGTGGAAAACTCCTAAAGGATTTAATGGTACTGCTGATGAACAAGGAATAATAAAGAGGGGAAGAGGAGGGCAGAGGTTTTAAAGGCAGTTGTACAGCCCTGGGCTGGTTGTGGCTCTCTGGAGCTGGGTATCACCCCTGGTGCCAGCCCGTGGCTCTTTCATTTCTGGCTGGGTTTTGGTCAGTCCTGGTGTCATCCTCCTCGGATGAGCCCTTTGTGACCAGGTGACAGTGGCTGGACCCTCTTAATCCTACAGCAAAAGGAGGGCTCAGGACACCCTGAGCTCCCTGTAGACCCCTTCAGCCTGCTCTCTGTGGCAATCCTGACAGACGCTGCCTGTGTGCCCATTCTGGGGTACGTGAACAACCACTGCCTTTTCCATGGGGACAAACAGCTCTGCTGCTGGCCCCTGTCCCGGGAGGTCTGAGCAGGTAAAAAGGAGAAGGCAACAGGTAAATGACTCCAGGTGAGTGCCCCGAAATTCCTGTTCACTTGCTCCAAGTGCTGGGAAGAGAAATCTCTGTTCAGTCATGAAAGGACGAAATAAAGAAGGATGATTATGGGGAGGATGCTTGAGGATTCACAGCCATGAGCTGGCATAGACACACGTAGCACATTACATCTAATCCAGACCTCTTCCTAATCACCAGCCACGGGAATACACTTGTTTCAGGCTCCCAGATTGGCTCCTCTTTCGCAGCTCGACCGGAGCTCTGCGGATGTGCAGTGACAGGCTCGTTTTTAACTGGTTGAAGCATCTCGGCTGGGCTGGAGCAGCAGAGCTGACCCTGGGGGCTGAGCGATGCTGCTGTGCCTGTGACGGGCAGCATCTCCGCAGCGCCAGCCCCGCTGTGCCCGCAGGAGGCGGCAGGAGGGACCGGCGCCGGCAGGCTGGGGGATGCCGCGCTGCTCCTCAAGTGCTAATTGCGGCGCCGGCTTTCACACTGCGCGGGTTCCCATGTTCTCCCCCTCTGCATCTGCTGATAGGGATGGCAGCCCATCTGCTCCCGGAGAAGAATCACCCACCGTCGGTCTATCACTGCCTGCCCTCTCCTCTCTGCACTGGGGGGTTTGCTGGGCAGCTATCTGCAGGGCTTCATTCCTTCTGTACATCCCTGCTCCTTTTCCTTATTCCAGGGTCGCTGTCACCTTCCCATGTGGGCTCTGCGAGCACCCCAAGGCAAACTGATCTTGCACATAAGCCATGGGCCAGCACTGTGGGTTGGTGGCATCTCACGGGCTGCAGGACCATAATGCCTGTGCTGTGCAGAGCTGTCACTGGCCTGCTCAGCCGGACCATGCCTCGGTGTGAGCAGCGTTAGCATCCCAGCAATTAGTGAAGCTGTTTTGGTTTGCATCAAGCTTGGAGCATAAGGAGTACCAAGGCCAGATGGTAAATTGTGTGTGTTCCTGAAAACAGCAGCAATATAGGCTGGGCTTTGATGGGGCTTTGGTGATGTGAATGGATGGCTGAGATGACCCTACCTTCATGAGCTCAGAGTACGCTGCGGCTGGGTGACAGCACAGCCTCTGGCTCATCCCTACAACCACCTGCATGGGGGAGAGGGAGAAGTAACCACTCAGCGAGGCAAAGCCAGCACACGTCAGGCCTAGTTCTAGAGGTACTTATGCCCTTGAGTAAGTTACTGCTCCTCCGTGTACTACCATTTCTCTATAAGGGAGTCAGCAGCAGCAGGGCTGGGTCTGGATCCCCTATATCCCTGGTGTGTAGGTGCTGGACCTCATGAGCACCTCCCATCTGCCCAGCTAGCACCAGCTCCCTGCAAAACCCTTCCTCTTCACACTGCTTTGCCTTGATGACCCGATAGCTGTCAGTGCCCCATCACAGGTTCACACATTCAGGATGCCCTTCTCCATCGTGGACTTTCTCCAGATCTTTGTCCAATGTGCTGGCTTGGAGCCATCACTGATATCTGCAGTTCTGCTCTGAAATACAAATCAGGCTGGTAAAGAGATTGGCTGCAAAGTGTGTTCATTGACATTGCTTCAGTGCTGTCAGGCAGTTCCAAATGAAACCATTTGCAAGGACACACTGGAGCTGATGGGGAATGGCCAGTGTAGGCCCAGCCCTTGTGCTTCCCTACATGTTCCTGCTACACCCATCTTTCCCAGCATGGGAAGAGCAAAGTCCCAGCCCAATACAAGCAAGAAACGATTGTTCAAGTGTGCAGCAAGTAGGATGGTGCTTTAGGAGCTCACACTGGTTTAGGAGCATCCTGAAAATCCCTTGGATCACTATTCCCAACAAACTCGCCTTCCTATATCCCAGCCCAGACTGTGGGGTGATCCAGGAAGGCTGTGGTAAACATGTGGACATAAGCAACCAGCCAGGCTGTATTATTTATTACTGCTCCTCTTCCCTCCCTGGCTGGTGCCATGTGCTCTGCGTTTGCTTTGGTTTTTATTTGTTTCCTCCCTTATAAAACTCCTGTGAATAGGCCAGATGCGGTTTCCATAGCAACCCTCTCTCTTCAAGCAGCAGAGGCTGGAAAAGGGGTTTTCAGTTTAATCCTCCTGGAAATCTCCCCAGCAGAGGTTGCTGGTAGAAGATGACACTAAGAGATGCACAGCAGCAGTGGTTGGCATATTTTAAATCCCATGTGCTTCTTTTTGCATGAAGAACCTGCCCTTTCACCCTTTGGAAATGGCACGCATCACAGTAAGAGCAGCAAACGTGTCCTAATGCCTCATCTTACATTTAAGAGGAGTCTTTTCCTGCACAGGTCCCTAAGTATTCCATGATGATTAAGATGGGAGTGCAGCATCCTGCATCCCTGCACTTGCTGAGTGGGGCAGAGACCAGAGCAGCTGCCTCCATAACACCTACCCCAGCCCATTTCAAGCTGCCACCAGCATTCAGCATTCAGCATACAGCTAGGGGTGTATAAATGAGCCTCCTACATCGAAAAGTAAGAAAGAAAAGTCCTTTGCACTTGGCAGGAGCAGCTTCCCATTTCACATCCATGGACCAGTCACTTGTGACTGACACAGTCATAGTGGAGAAGACATTAAGTGCTTTTTGCAACCAAACCTGACCCACTCTGGATCCACACTGATGCCCACATCTCTCTTCCTGCTGTGGAAGTGGGGTCCTTGACACCAGCCCTGCCCCAGCTTCCATCATGCTCCATCTCACCCTCCGGGCTGTGTTGATGCAGCAGCATCAGACTCCTTCAGAGGGTGGCTGGAGGAGGCAGGAGTGTGGCCTGGCTCGTTTAACCAAGATACAGTCATCTGGAATGAAAAGCTTCCAAGTGGAAGCTGGAATTTAACTGGTGCAGAATGAGCTGCTCAGCCTCACTCTTAAAATAAAGGAATTCTGTAGAACTGGATGGAAAGTAATAGCCATTGTATTTGAGATTTTTCATTTAGCAGATTTCGTGTAGGCAGAGCAGGAAAGTTCCCTCCAATGGATTTTAACTCAGTTTAATTAAACTAGTTGAAATTGAGTCAATTCCCTGCTTTCTAGTGCAGAAATGCACAGAAAAGCAAAGTGCCTATTCCAGAGAAGCTACTTCAGCAATGCATCTTCTGAGGGAATATTTTGCTTGTGTCATGCAGTCTCAGCCTTCTTAACCCTGGATCTAACCAGTGGCAGCAGGTTTTCCCAGGGAAAACATGTTCCATGTTTTCTTACACCAGGACTAGGGAATCATCCTCAAGGACCAGTTGGTTTTAGGCTGCCATGAAGCAGCAGTGACACAACCTGATGTCTAAGCTCGAGCCTGGATTATGAACCTGGCCTTGTGGGTACAGGGAAATCAGGGAGACAGGGTCAGCAGGCCCTGGGCAGGACCAGCACCTCTGGCAGTTAAGGCAAACACAGCATAAGATACCTCAATGGAAGGGAAGCTTCTCCCAAGCCCCCTCCCATCAGTGCAGGGCAGCACCTCTGCTGCTCAGCTGAGCTTAATTCTGACTTCAGCTGGACCAAAATTGAGCTGAGGCTTTAAAAGCAGCCTGGCAGGGAGTGAATGTAGGAGGTTTTGTATGTGTTTCAATGGAGGTTTGGGTTTGTGAGGGTACTGGGTGGGGATGGAAGCAGTATCCTCAAATCTGAGCAAGCTCGCGGCTGAAATGAGCTCCTGGCTTGAAGAGGGATGGAGGAGGCACCTGGAATGATGGCAGCAAGGAGGTAGGTCATGGCAGTGGGGATGAAGTGGGTTTTAAAAGTATATGTCAGAGCCTCATGGGGTGCACAGGGCTGTGGAGATGGGACCCCAGAGGTGCTGAGCAGCCCAAGGTGCCTCATCAGATCCTACCGGGGCCCAGGACTGAGTCCCCTGCACAGTGTGAGATGGAGGTGGAGGGGAGCAAAGCTCGATGCTCTTTTACTGTCAAAGTAATACAAAATTCATGTGTTTGAGCACATCACAGGGACCTGCCTTTTCCACCTGATGTTTGTGTTTGAATCCTCTGGGATGCACTTGGACCCACAGCTCGGAGCAGTGATTGAGGGATGTGACTGAGGGGCAGCTCCTCGAGACCTTGCAGAAGGGGTAAAATCTTCCAGCCTAAAGAACAGTGGCAAAAGCTGCTTCTTTCTACATCAATCTGTGCTCCATAATCCATAATATGGGGGGGAAAGGTGGTGGCAGGGTATGGGTAGGCTGGAGCATGCAGTGGGCTCCTGCTTAGCATTATTTGCTATTGATGATCTGCAAGCTGGGCCGTGATGCATAATTCATGTTCCTCTTGGAGGCTGCCTCCCCGTCTGGCACCTCCTGCTGCAGTCGGGGTGTGCTGGGGCTCCTCAGAAAAGCAACTTGGGCATCTCCATGTGTACAGTCCTCGGTCTCCTCGTGTTCATGTGAGTGTGACAGCAGGGAGAGCTTGCTGCTAAGTTTATCCCTGTGTGTGCCACCTCGGTGCCTGTCCTCCCTGCTCACCCCCAGAGCTGCGATGCTCGAGCCTTTTCCCAACACTGCAGATCTGGGGTTGCACATCTCCTGCTTCCCACAGCAGAACCAGCTTCCACCAGCTCGGGAAACAGTCAAGAGCTTTTAACTGTGAAGGGAGAGGAGCTGTATCCTGGTCCCAGGCTCTATCTCCTGTCCCAACCCTGTCTGGCCTTGGTCTGGGGGTGATGGGGATGCAGCCAGTCCCTGGTGCACACACAGTAGAGGGAGGCTGGGAAAAGGGAAACAGAAAGAGGAGCCGGCAGCCTTTTATCCTGTGTCCCACTTGCAAACATTTTCTAAAAGGCCAATAAATAATTAATAGCAGTTATAAGCATATTGCAGACACGGGGAGTTTCTGCTGCAGATGGTCATAAGGGTTCTGTCAGCAAGCTATCGACTGGAGACTGCACAATCCATCCTCATCGACTGGCTGTTCATTAACACATCTATTCATTAACTCTTCATGGACAGGGAGCAGGACTTTAATGTAAAGCAGAGTGACTACAACTCCCCTTTGTTATTTGGAGGCAATGTTGTGTCCTGAGCAGAGAAAGAGGCAGGAAAGATGGAGGGGGAGCTGAGCAAACCCCAGTGCAGAGCTGAGGTCTGAGCCTCTGGCTCTCTCCCCATGTGCCAGGTGCCATGGGACAGCAGGTAAAGCTGGTGTATCTTCACCCAATCAATCCTGCTTTACTTAACTTTGTCTTCATGGAGTAGACATCTCATTCCATCAGTAGTGATAAATATATCCTGTGCTGGGTAGCACCCAGATGTTTCCAGAGGCGTTTCCATAGCTCTGCCCTACCAGTGCACGTACTGGCTGTTACTGGGTTCTCTTCCAGGCTCACTAGTTGCCATTGTGGATGCTCACTGCTAGTAAAGGGAGCTAAAGGAGAGCTCAGATGGTTTTTTTTCCCAGAGAGCAAGAAGACATTGATGATTTATTTCACTCTCTCTCTAAGGTAATTATGTACCTAGGCAGTCTTAAAATGTGTGCTTCTTTTCTCTGGCAGACCAGAACAGCTTCTTTGGTTCCAGTCTAGTAAATAAATATGTATTTACACACTATATTAAGATGGGTATGACTTTCCCAGAAGACTGGCATAACTCTTCTGCTCTGGTATTTCATCTAAACCTGTGTTTGCATGTGAGCTTGATGTATATAGGACAGGCTGGATGGACCACAGCAGCCTGTCACTGGCTGAGCACAGCTCGAGGAGCTACGTGTGAAGACACGTGTGTGAGTGTGGGTATAGATGATGCACGCAGCTTCCTTGAGATGTGTGCGTGGCACTCACAGCTCTGCTGGAGGAGGAGGAGCAGGAGATGTCCTTTCCTTGCTTCCAGCTGCTCTCAGAATGTTGAAACTCAGCATTCAAATGTCAGGCAGGCTCCAGAGCTGAGGGTGGGGGTGAGGCTTCAGGAGAGGTCACCAAATGTCTTCTTAACGTAAAGTTTGCCATCTGAGTCTTCTGGGTCATTACACAAAGCCCCCTCCAGCAAGGCAGCAGGACCAGCATCCCCACAGCATCCCCAGCCTCCATGGCAAGGATGCAGCTCCCAGCCGGGCTGCTCAGACCCTCTCCATCCCCTAAGGAACAAGGGCTCCTGCTTTCCACCAAGGTTTTACTCCTGACAGGGGTTGGAACTGGGTGATCTTTAAGGTCCTTTCAATCCAAACCATTCCATGATTTTATAAAGGCTGTGGGAGGTCTCTACTGAAGGAGCTGTAGCTTCAAGAAATGGGCTCTACCTCTGTTGGCTCCTTAACTTGGGATGCCTTGCTCTGGCTTTTAACAATGGCTGGAGGACACAAGCCCTACTGACATCCGTTCTCTTACTCTTTGGATTCCAGCTCTGGCTTGTCAGAGCTGGGGCTGCACAACCCTGTCCTCATGAAGCCATCTCCATCCCCTCATCCCAACACCACGACTCTGCTCAGCAAGACCTTTCCATGTGTGCCTGGTATCAGGCAATGGCTGTTCCTGCTGGCTTTAAGGGAACTATCTAATCTCCTTTAAATTAAGCATATGATAGGGTTTTGGCTAGACTGGGACCTTGGGCCTTAATCTCTTTATGCCCCACTTTCTCAATCTGAAAAGTAGTAATTATCTGCTTCATGGGGCTAAATTAATTTCCCATCTTTCATTGATGCCCCCTTTGGCAATGCGCAGGTTCCATTCTCCCAGATGTTTGTGTGTTACTCAGCACGCTGTGCTCTATATCCATGCACATACACAAATCTAAACCTCAGGGACAAAAAACCTAAATGCCACCATGGCCGAGACAGGATGTAAGCAATAACAGGATGGATAACAGAAATGCAATTCAGGGATTGAAAGGATTTGCTTCATGGAGAATAGGCTGAGTTGCATAAAAAGAAGGTAAGAAACTCAGCTGAGTTAAGAAGTAATGAAAAGAATAATGAATATCAAACAGGATGGAAGAGCTTAATGAAGAATTAAGTTTTTTCCAAGTGCAGCTTGAGAGAGCTGATGTGGTCAGTGCAGGGGATGAAGAATGAAACAGAGAGATTGGTTTTAACCCCTTCAGGAGTGTCGGGGGAAAAAGAAGAGTAAATGAAGTCTGTAGGGAAAAAAGTCTTTTGTCTTTATGGTGCTGCTCTGTCTGTTTGGGGGAAAGCTGTCAAATGTATGTTTTTGGGGGGAACCATGATATGGAGAAGGAAAAAGAAAACCATTTCTTGGAGTTACCCGAGAATGGCCCTTTTCATCCTGATAGAATAAGCTGGCAGGTTTGGGTCCCCAGAGATCGGAGCACGCAGGACCTGGAGGAGGTTTTGCTTCTGCACCTGCCACTTGCACATTCAAACACATGAGGATCCCATCAGGGATGATGCAATGGTGCAGAAACCTTAGGTAGATTAAATCGTGTTTCCATCCCAGCACGGCTCTGTCAAGCGATAGCGTTTGAAAGGCTGCGAGCTGGAGCTCCGGGTTCAGCAATGTTCATTAAGATAATATCAAAGACAGGCCCCTGCTCTCTGCTGCCAACAAGGACTTGTTCCATGCAAAGGTAAATAAATAAAAGCCTTGCTGAGCCATCCTCATGGGAAGCCAGGGTTTTGACATCAGGGGTTTCATTCTCTCCTGCTGTGGCCTGAAGAGGAAAAGGACAGCTCAGAGACCAGGAAGGACAAGAGAAAGCCAAAAGGTTCCTGAGCAGCATCAGGCTAGTTAAGTCTAATTCCAGGGCATTGACTCTGCTCAGCTCCTTGGGGAATGAAAGAATGAAAGGAAAGGAGTTAAAAAAAGGCAAAAATAATTGAAAGGAGTAATTCAATTTGGGAGGAATTATTCTGCTAATGATCTATGGCTTCATTAATGACTGGTTGAAAAAATGGCTTCTAGTTTTTTGAACTTACTGGGAATTAAGCTCCTGGCTGAGAGGTTATTGGGTGTCACAGCCATAGAGACTCGCTTGTCTCCATTTGCTTAATGATCTCTGCCTTTCTCCCCTGTGATCAATAGGATCGAGAAGCAGCCGGTTTGTTGCAAACCTTCTTGGCTTCACAAAAATATGATGTGGTGCTCCAAAGAGTGGGTGGATGTTGGGTAATGAGAGGCCATGGATGCTGCAGAGAGATGCTGTGAAGTGCCCTGTCCCTGGGTACCATGTCCCTGACCTGTGCCTCTGCTTCACTTGTGTTTTCGAGACACCCAGATCCCCTACTCCTGGGAAGGTCTGGTTGGACAAAGCTGCCCTATGCATGTATGTATGTTTTCCTGATTGAATGCACGTCCATATAATTCTTCGGTGTATATGTTGGGAGCGGAGCTAGGGTCACAACACAAGAGGGCTGTGGACCTGCTCAAGCAAGTCCAGAGGAGGTCACAGAGATGCGTTGAGGGCTGGGGCAGCTCTGCTATGGAGCCAGGCTTAGAGAGCTGGGCTGGTTCAGCCTGGAGAGAAGGGGCAGAGGGATGGAACTGGATGAACTTTAAGGCCTTTTCCAGCCCAAACCGTCCTATGATGGTTGTGTTTTATGCATTAATACAAGAAACAAACACCCCAAATGCAGGCTCAGACCAGGGCACACATCAATATGGAAATCTCCTGATTGCAAACCCCTGTGGGCAGGAGTTCGCAAAGTGATTTAATATTCATCATCCATCATTCTGCACTCGGGTGCCTGCAGGCTCCACAGCACCGAGTGTCCTTCGGCTCCCTTCAATTAAACACCCTCCTCAGGTTCAGGCCCTGTTAATTGGTCTCAAAGCTGCTCAGTGCCATGATTAGGGTTCTCTGCCTGCTGTTGCTGGCAGATGCGCCAGGCTGCAGCTGCACCGCAGTGACCCGGCTCCAGTGTGGACCAAAACACCCTGGGTCATGAGAACTGAGACCAGGTCCTGGGAGAGGGCTGCAGGAGCAGCAGGAGGGCATTGAACCAGCCAGAGAGGTGCTTTCAAAGCCTCGAATCCAGGCTGGAGCGTGCTGTGGTCAGGTTTGGGTTGTGATGTGCAGGGACAGGGGTGCGCAGGCAGTGTCCTGCCAGCCGCAGGGGGTTTATCACCTACATTAATGAAGGTCAAACTGCCTGTCAATCACAGCTCCTTTCCACTTAGTTTAGTAGGAAGCCTGGAGAGCTGAACCACAGCCTGACCCTGTTGCTGCTGGATATGAGCGCCATGCAGATGATTTGCAAACACATTTAAGAGGTTTTGTCTATTTGCAGGAGCAATATCAATTTGCAGGGATGAGCTCGATTACCATCTCTCATTACTTTTCCTCGTGTAACTTCTGTCAAATGAGCATCTCTTTTGAAGGGACTGTCAAGGGGAAAATTGCTTGGCCCATGTGTGTGTGTATGTGTGTTGTCATGATAAAATAACAAAGATATTTCCTTTCCTCTTATAAAAGAGGAGAATTCCCTTTTGGGAAGCAGAGGGAGCTGGAGGGAGGGGGGGAAAAGGGCTGAATAAAAGTGCCTTTGGCAAAGATCTTTTCTGCTGTTCCCACAGCCATAGCTGGCTCCCCAGCAGCTCCTCAGCTGTGCTGGTGGCTCTGAGAACAGCCCTTCAAGAATGCCGTTGTCTTCCTCCTGGTGCTGGTTCTGTGGCACTGGCCATGCTAAGGGTCAGCACTCACCCCGGCCACCAGCCCAGCAGGAGCCGGTGACACCGACCTGGCCTTGCTCAAAACCACAGCAGCGCGCTTGGATGCAGGGATGCTTTTGCAATTAAAACCTTTTCTCTCCTCCCTTTGCTCCTGGTCTCAGCGGAGCCTTGGAATTGTTTCTGCACTCAACATTGCGTGTAATTACGGGCTGGCTGTCTCGGGAAGCAGCCCTCGGTGTACTCAGCAGCATCACCTTCTGATTTCCACAGCAGCACTTACTAGGCAGACAGGAGGAGAGACAGGAATTATCCAAGTCTTATGGGAGCCGTACATCATGCTCAATTGTTTCTATGCCCTCCATTAAGCTGGGACACGGATGTGTGGGGTGATGCAGTGCTGGGTACCACAGTGTGTCCCCTGAGGCACAGTGTTTGGTGGCGCAGCCGTGGTCCAGCCAGCCCTCAATGGCCTTCTGGGCCTCTGGCCTCCCACAGCAGCTCACTGCATACAGCCTGTGCTGAGTCGTGCTGCTAGCACCAGTGAGAAGGAATGCTGGCAAAGGGGGGCTTTTTTGGGGGGAGATTTCACAATTTGATCCATGAGCCAAATTAAAAGATGATTTTTCCCCTCAGTAAACAAATCCCCTCTTCACTTTCCTGCTTAGCTGAGACATCTGCTCCACTGAAAAGAGCTTGCACCACAGAGATACCTCCTACCGTGTGTCCTACTGTCCTTTCTGCCTGTTTTCATTTGCATCTTTTATAGTTTCTTTGGATGATGCTAGTCAGGCTCCTTGTTCAGCTGTGCTCGAAGTGCCAGGGGTTTTACTTTATGAAATGCTGTTAACCTTCTGCTACTATTTGTCTTGTACATCCCCATGTAACACATACAGCTCTTTTGTTATCAGGGAGGGAATCCTATAGGACTGCTATCAAACACAGGGTCTGAATGGAGCTGGTGGAGCGGGAGCTTGGTGGCTCTGTAGTGGTAGTGAGCAGCTCCGTAGCTCTTCAGTCCTGGAGGTTAATACCTTTACGTGAGGGAAGAGCAGAAATGCCATGAGAGCCAGGTTTAACCTGCAACTGGGAGCCCAGCCTGAGACTCAGAGGCAGGATGGGAAGAGACAAACTGATTTATATTGCCATTGCCATCCCCTGGTAGCCAGGATGGGCAAGGTCACCTCTGGCTCTCTGCACTGGTGCCACCAGCAGTGGTGCCATGCGAGGTACCCATCAGCACCCATTGACCCCAGGCTGGGTGCCTCTCCATGGAAACCCCAAGGAACAGCCTCATCTTTATTTTAAACTGCTGATTTTTGCCAAGGGAAAAGGTGGTTCTGACCAATGGAAAAAGCAGCTTTATTTTAGTTCATGTTCCCAAATTTCCTAGTTTCATTGCTCTCCATTCCTGGGGTCTCCTTCCTCTTCCCAGATATGAAAACCGATAGAAACCAGCAGACCATACCTACTGTGTGAAACCCATTGTGTTTTGGGGGAGCAATGGTTGGTTGTTTCCAAAGGAGGCACAGGAGCAGCCCCTGCCCAGGCAGATGGAAGGCAGCAGCTTCGTCATTATTACAATTAGTGCATCCTTGAAATCACGTCGCTTTTGGCTCCGCAAATCACGTGAGAGGAGCAGCAATAACGTGGAACCAACTGGGAGGAATAAACAAGAGGCACAGATGTAAATATTATATAATCTGCATTTCCTAAAATATCCCTGGCTTGGCATCAGGAGTTGGATTCCGAGGAGAACCAGAGCAAGGATGCTGATGGCAAACAAACAGTCATAGCAGGCAAATAGTAATTAATCATTCTGTAGATGGGTGTTAATGCTGGCACGCAAGCCCCTTGCCAAGGTGCTCTATGTTCCACCAGGCTCCCTGTGTTGTAGTGGGGTCTCTGGGAGAAGTGGGGAAACTGAGGCACACAGGAAGTCTCTTTGGCTCTGATTTTGGTCCTGCTCCCATGAACCAGCTCTGAGGACTGGAAGAAACTCTTCCCTGTGAGTGCTGAGGCGCTGGCACAGGGTGCCCAGAGAAGCTGTGGCTGCCCCATCCCTGGCAGTGTTCAAGGCCAGGTTG
>JBCJKH010042263.1:0-30848 GCA_039877255.1 Loriculus beryllinus
AAGTAGCTGGGTATCTTGCAGATTGCAGCCTAAATATATTGTGCACTCAGTACTTGAGATGGTGTGATTTATTTCTTTAATCTATTTTGGCTTTTACCTGTTTTAGCAAGATGAAGCTTTGCAGACCTTGCATTCCTTCTCCTCTGGTACTTATGTATACCGGTGCTACAGCTGTAAGCCCCTCCCAACCAGACCCTTAACAGGAGGTCGGTAGGATGGCTCAGGGCTTAAAACCAAAGCTTGACAAGAAAGAAACCATGCTTTTGGAAAAACATAGCTTTAATGTCTAAATGCCCTAAAATACAGAAAGGTGCAATGAGGAAGGCTTAAGTGATAAGTTGTTCAAAAACAAAAAGTCTATAATGACAAGGGAAAGAGGAGGCCACCAAAGCACTCTTAAACACCTCTTATAGGAGAGTCTCAAACCTCCCACAGTCTGTACTTTATGCAGTGTCTGCCAAGGAGCATGCTGGGACCTGATAGCATATTGTTAAATGTGGAGTTCTTGGGGAAAATAGTGCAGAAATCACAATAATTTTACTTGGCTACCATCTTTGCCGTGCCAATTGTGTAAGTGTTGTCTTCACAGCATGGCTGTGAGCCTTGCAAATAACTCTATTTTCTGTCCTGGTCAGCTCAGATTTAACTTCAATTGGAAACTTTCCCCTGACTTGTTAAGCAATTAAAATGATTATATGGAAGTACTATTAAAAACAAAACAAACAAACCTTCAAATTTATCTACTAAATTCCAATAAATAGCAGATTCACTGTTGCCCCACTTTAGCAAGCTAAAAATCTCTACAAAAGGAAGAACATTTGAAGTCGGAGAAACCTTGTTCTAAAATGAGAAGAATTTGGTCTTCTTACCTGTGTGCGATACTCATGGTGTGGGTGATGCTTCCTCTGTCCCTCTAGCATCAGGGTGCTCCAAGCTTGCTGTGAGGGTCTCTTAACTTTGTCAAATAGATTTGGATTGTTCTTGGTTCTGGAGCCTTGCCCTTCGCTGTCATGGGCCGCACTGGGTTTGGGATGGCAAACTAGAGTTTTAAATGATTTCATACCACTGCATCCTTTTTTATCCTTTTTTTCCTCCAAACTGGAAACCTGGGTCTGTAGAACCATAGCCAAAGAAGTGGTTGAATATGGATTTAACTATAGTCATGTACTTAAGCTTCAACAAAGTTAAAACTGAACATGTTCTTACATACAAGAGGAATAGACCCTTAAAGGCATGGGGATAGGGGTTGGTGTTCTGTAATATTTTCCTGGGCTCCTCTTAGGAGAGGAAAATCAGGCTGAAACCCTGCATCCTGTACGCTTCAGAACTGCTCTCTGACCCAAGTTTAAAGGTGTTGGTACACTTAAAACTGAGAGAGTGGAGTAATAGAGCTGTTTTCCACAGCAGTATCTTCGGGGAGTTTCCATGTTTAAAGTAGATTTTAAATTTTATTTTTTTTATTATTCCTTGCAGCTAAAATATATTACAATAATGTTTATACAGTCCTAAAATCATTGCAAATCATAATCCAGTGTCAAAGAATAGTTCACTTGAGCTTCACTATATATGAGATATGATAATGGCATTCTTAAATTTGTTATTCAAAGGCAAAAAATGAAGATACTTAAATATCTCCTGTGACCTGGTGATATCAAAAGAATCAGCTTGCCTTGCTTAATTAAACAAAGCTAGCTAAAGTATTAATAATAAAAAAATAGAAAAGAATTATTGTGAGGTATGTGGACAGATTTATAGCATAACTTGTGATAAGTTGAGTCCATAAGTTGACTTATCTGTTACTTATGCTTCTTTATTAAGCATCTTCGCAATGAGTAGAAGTCTGTATTATTTGTGTGTGTAACTGTATTAACATATCTAAAAATGTATTTTCTCTCTATATAACAGGACCATAGTCTCCCTGTCCATTGTCTATACGATCGGGCAGGCAGTCCTATCCGTGAGCTCCATAAGCGACCTGACAGATCACAACCAGGATGGCTCTCCAGATAATGTATCAGTGCACATGTGAGTCATCTTGTACATGTTGGGTTGGGGTTTTTTTTCCCCAGGTTGATGAAGGGTGGTGTAACATGCCTTAAAGTTAATGCAATTGAATCTCAGCTGTTTTGAAATCAGTCTCTTATGTGCATTTTAAATGAGAAAGCAAAATGACATGTTTTTTCCTTTTACTCTTTAATTCGTTGTCTCAGCGCTCTGTCCATGATTGGCTTGATCCTCATTGCACTTGGTACTGGTGGGATCAAGCCTTGTGTGTCAGCGTTTGGTGGAGATCAGTTTGAAGATGATCAGGTAACAATGTCTTTCAGATTTTCAGTCATACTAATGCTGATATTTGACTATTGCAATAATCTAATAATACACATATTTAGAGATGTGCATTACTGTAGTGTTTCCTGAGTAGCTGAAGAAGGAGCTAGATAGGATTCATCTTGGAGTATGCAAACACAACTGCTGGTAGTTCAGTCTAGGCTGGTCAGTGTGGTTCTGGCTCAGACTTTCTAAACATCTCTGTTTTTACTGTAGGAAAAACAAAGAACCAGATTCTTCTCTATCTTTTATTTATCCATTAATGCTGGAAGTCTCATATCTACTATAGTCACCCCAATTCTCAGAGGTAAGGCCATACATTTGTTTATGAAGTAGTTAAGAGTCATTAAAGGGTGAGTGTTGGGTTGCAGTCTACTTCAGTTTAAATGTACAGTCTGCCTCTGTGGAGTTATCTGGCAAATAGTCTTCAAGTTTACATGTATGTCATCTGGCTTCTTGCAGGTGAAGTACTGTCAGAAACAAGCCAGTCTGAAATCTGAATTGCCTTTAAGATTAGAAGTACTAGATCTAAAGAGGCATGCTGGAGTCATCAAATTGTATGCCTAATGCATGTTTTAATTCCACAGAGGTACAAATGTGGCACCTCTTCTTCCAATGCCTTTAAAACCATCACACAGAGTTGTATTGTTTGCTCGGAAGAGGAAAGAGAGCCCTTTACTCTGGAAGTAGAGGTTATTCTGAAGTGCACCCGTGCAAAGTACAGAAGCGTCTACATGCATGGGGACACACTTATCCATGTGGCAAGATATATAATTTTTCATATCATTAAAGGAGAAAGTTATTTTCCCTTCTGCTTATAATGAATAGCGTGATCCTAAATACAAAGCAAACAATTCAGTTCTCCATATGCGTATGGATTTTTGTGGCAAGCTGGCACAGATGTTGCTGTGTGGATGTGCTTGGCAGGAGTTTGAGGAAGGCTGTTTTTCTCAAAAGAAAGAATCTCATGTGGGTTCTGGAATAACCCTAAAGCACTGGGCCGAAATTCTGGCCTTTGGATCTCTTGATGGGAGCAGACTGTGTAGAAGCATTTTAAATACTTGCTTAAATTCTGTTCTTTCCTAAAAATGAAAGGAGATATGCGTAAGACACAACATGCATTTTACTTCCATGCTAATAGAGTGTGCATAGTACCTTGGAAAAAAAAACAAATGCAGCTGAGGAATGTGATACCATTATGCCATGTAAAGGTTTAACAGAAAGGTCAATGCAACTATATCAAGACACTAATGAGCTGTAAGCTAATTGTTTTATTTTTTTTTTCCCAAATCAAACTCTAATTTCCCTGTAAGAAGCAGTATGGGGGAAAGGATGATAGTTTTGTTTGGTCTTTTACTTTTCCGTGTTAGTAGCTATAGCCACACTCTTGGCATTATTTCAGGATGTATGCAGCAAGTTTATAAGGTCAAGTCACTGACTACTGCTGAGGTGGGGTGGAGGGTGATGTTTGAGAATCTTTTCAACAAGCTACATTTATTATGAGAGTTGCATATTTATTTATACACTTGTCCCAAAATTTTTGTGATAGAGTTCCTTTCTCACCAAGAGCATACACTTGACCATTTTAGTAGGATTCTTCACTTCTCAGTGTAAAGCTAAATGTAAATTTTCTATGAGGAAAGGCTGAGAGAGCTGGGATTATTCAGCTTAGAGAAGGGGAGGCTTGAGGGGATTTCACAAGGTATACAAACACTGGAAGGGAAGGTACAAAGAGGACGCAGCCAGGTTCTGCTCAGAGGTGCCCAGTGACAGGACCAGAGGCAATGGGCACAACCTGAAACACAGGAGGTTCCCTCTGAACATCAGGAAACACTTTTTCACTGTGGAGGTAACTGAGCACTGGCACAGGTTGCCCAGAGAGGTTGTAGATTCTCTATCCTTGGTGTGATACTCAAAACAGGCCTGGACATGGTCATGGGCAACCAGTTCCAGGTGGCCCTGCTTGAGCAGGGGGTTTAAACCAGTCGACCTCCAGAGGTCCCTTCCAACCTCAGATAGTCTGTGATTGTTATGCTTGTGATACAAAATTCCCCTTCTCTATAATGAAAGATAATTTGGATACTGATCATCCACTCTGTCAATATTGTCAGTAGAAACTCCTCTCCTCCTGCTTCCGAGTTAACCCGAAATGCAAAGAACACAAACCCTCTGTAAAATACTGGCAGTGCTGACTGGGATTGTTATTTAATGTTACTTTGCACTTCAGCTCAAAATTGCGGCATTCATAGCAAACAGCGATGTTACCCACTAGCTTTTGGAGTTCCTGCTGCTCTCATGGCTGTCTCCTTGGGTAAGTGGAACTGTTTCCATCTTGCTCCTTCAGTTATAGATATGATCTTGGAGTAGTGGTCCTTCATGGTCCTGAGCAGGTGCTCACATAGGGTGGGCCTTCAACTCCTGATGACCCCATCTTGCCCAACGCAGGGCTGGTGGTGGCTGTGGGGGTTGGACTGTGTCCTGCCCTGCACATAGGAGGGTGAGGCTGGGGAATGTGCTGGGTGTGGGATCTGAGGACACCTTGGCGAGTGCTGCAGGTCAGGGAGAGCCTCACGTGTCCTTGCGTGACACAAGCTGCGGCATCCTGGACTCCTGAAAGGGAGCCCATAAAGCTGTCCTAATCTGGTTACAGCAAGGCCAGAGCCAAGATCATAAATGGTCCTTGTTTTGACAGCACCTCAACGAAGCTAATGTCTCACTGAGGACTTACCGTGAGAGTTTCCAGATTTAGAAGTTTGTCTTTAAATAGAAGCAATCTGCTGGTGTTAATTTGTTTTGCTTTACTGCATGATAACATACCAGTAGGCAATTTCATTGCTCTTGAACCAGGGTGAGAATAAGCCTTAAAACCTCTTGACTGTTATGGTTTCCATACCAAATTATTTGACACTATTTCCAATTAATCCTGAGTTGGTTTTGGTTTGTGTATTTTAGCTGTGTTTGTAATTGGAAGCAGAATGTACAAGAAAGTTCAGCCTCAAGGAAATGTGATGATTCAAGTTTTCAAATGCATTGGCGTAAGTATTACTTTTATTACCCAAAATCCTGGCAGCAGTTTTTAGACTGTTCAGTCAACTTGCCCACAGCAGCAATGTGTCATACTGTGGAGAAAGATTTTCTTACTTTTTTTTTTATCTTATGGAAGGCTTCTTATTGACCAATTTAGACTGCCCTTTTATTTGTCTGTATCTTGATTTATATGGTAATTTAAACACAAAGGAAACAAAGTAAGATGCCAGTGATATCTAAAAAGCTTATCCCAACTTCTGGGAATCATTGCTTCCTCATTTGTGCACCTTTATACAGCCCTATAATAAGAGATAAACATGCCTTGACCTGACTCAACAGCAGAGCTACAAAGTTTATCTTATCAGCAAAAATGTATTGCTTATGAAAAGAATGCTATTTACAAGGTGGAGGTATATACTGATTCCCACTATATTAGGGAGGATGGCAGGGTTATGTGTCAGTGCAAGCCTACAAGGAAGGGAGCTAAATATGCACGTCCCAGGTTTTGCAGTGCCTCAACATTTCTCACTTATGGGCTTTATTCTCTGTGCACATCTGCCAGTTTGTTATTTAGCTTGTCTTACTGTCATACCTAAATATCTATAGGTGACTTTGGCCATTGCTTAAAGTCCTACCCCTGAGGCCCTGCTCAGCCTCTCATTTTGCTCTGTCTGAAAGTCTTAGGAGTTCTTCAGGACTATATCTGTGTATATTCAATGTAAAGGTATGAGGAGTCTGTATCTAAAAGATGCAGTTTCTCATAGTGAAATATACTCTCAAAGCCATTCAGCTCTGAAAATGTGCATATGACCTCCTACTTACTGTTCTGTGTAAGTAAGCATGAAGTAGGCAGGTCTTCAAGTTCCTAACAGCAGCCTATGTTGACAGATATGACTGAGCTGTTTGGTTCACCTAATCCCAGCTGCACACTCCACTGGATATGCAGTGCGAGGCCTTAAATGCAATATTCCCTTTACTACTTAGAGCAATTAACAGACCTAAGTCACCTTTAGCACCCTGTAAACACTGGAAGCAGGAGTGTCACCTTTAATGACAAACCACCACGTAAATACTTGTAACATCATTAAACAAAACTCTGTCTCTGCAGTTTGCAATCAAAAACAGGTTCCGGCATCGCAGCAAGGAGTTCCCCAAGAGAGAGCACTGGCTAGACTGGGCGAGTGAGAAATATGATGTAAGTATTGCATGAGCACTCCTGTGCTGTGACATCCTCTGACCCTCAGCTTCTCTTCTCTCTGCTCTGATCCATTGCAAATAACTTTGAGCTGCTTGATCATTTATAAGCTAATAGTCTGGCCAAACCTTGATGCTCCCCTGGGATTGTAGGTGATCACTCCAGCTCTTGTGGAAGAAAGAGTTGTGTGAGTTGATTATCCCTGTGATCATTGGCTGCTCAGGGAAATCCAAGGGACATGAGGAATAGACTATTTCCTTTGTTAAACAAATACAAGCACAAATTATTTTTTGAGTTGGTAAAATAGCAAGGATTATCCTTGCCAACTTTCTCTCAGTAAACTGGCTAAATATGCTGGTTGAATGACTGAAGAAGGGAAAAATGGGCATGGTGTTGATTATCACGGTTAATGTGCAGGGCCATAACACTTGGGATCAAACTGCGGGAGTATGCTTATGAATTTCAGAATAAAAGGATAAACACTGCATCCCCCTGGCCTCAGTATAAGCTCCTTACCATGACTCTCAAAGCCTTGCGTCCCACAGTCCCCAACCACATCCTTGCCTCCTACTTACCCTGCCCTGTTGCCAGTAGCAGTACAAACCTGGGCTCGTCCCTTTCTTTTCCTTTCGCCTGTATACATTTTTCATGTGTGAAATGTGTTCCTCAGTCACCTGTTGGTCAGACACGTGTTGCCTAAATAAAATAACACAGCAGCAAGAGCTTAATCTCATGCTGCCATCAGTGCATATGCCAAGAGGCACAGGCCTCTGACATCTATGTCACCTTTAACCAGCAGCCCTTCCCACATCCACTGCAGACCTTGTATTTTTTACAAGAAAGCAGAAGTAACCACAAATATACAAAGTTTGGAACATGGATAAAGCGAACATGTGTATTTACCTCTTTACCTGTTGCTGTGCTACTAATAGCAGTTTGCAGCTGTTGTCTCTTATGTTTTTCTTGACCAATTCCTCTTGTGTAATTCTCATTTGCTGCAGAAACGGCTGATTGCTCAGACTAAGATGGTGTTGAAGGTGCTTTTCCTTTACATCCCTCTCCCCATGTTCTGGGCACTTTTTGACCAGCAGGTAAAGGAGAAATTGTTTGGCTTGGCAATTAGAGCTGTACCATGTCATTCTGTGTACTCTGAGGTCACCAGACACAAAAGATATCTATAGGAGGGTGGAAAGTAATTATTGGCAAATTCTTTAACCTGTTTCTAATATGAAGTGGTAGTTGTTGAATCATGTTAGTGCAGAATGTTCTGCAGACAGGCAAAGAAACTCGGTTTATCAGGATGCGCCCGGAACTGATGCAGTGACTGAGGCTTCTCCAAATCTTCTATCAGCCAGGACTCAGAAGATGAAACAATAATTTAAAGCTTTCTTAGTTCTAATGTTTCTTCCGCTATCAGCTGTGAGGTGAAATGTACGGTCATAGTGTAAATGCTCTGGAGATTCACGGCTGAAATGACTTGGATACCAGTTTGGTTAAAACCACTCAAATTTATTATAAATACCTTCCACCTTCAAGCAGAAGTACAAGCCTATAACTCCCATTCACTTGGTGTACTGAATGCTTTAGACTCATCAAAGTAGGCTTTTGTATTTAAGTATTGAACTATGGATTTAGGAAAGTGTTCTCTGAGAGAGTGAGGGGCTGAGAGCTTTATCCAAGGCAGACTGTAAGGAAGTTTGGTCCAGGCTGCCTAGATTGTGCTGCTTTAGTCTAGTACCAGTGAGCTGTAACTACCTGTGTGACCTATTACAAAAAGGCAACCCTGCTATCAAATTCATAGATAAATACTCATTACATGAGTAATGACCTGTATCTCTCAGTGCTACATTGTGGGTGGTTAAATGCTCTTGCCACAGATGCAATGATGAATGTTCCTGTCTCACCCTGGGCTCAAGCTGAAAGTCAGCCCTGCTTGACCTGGCTACAGGCAGGTTTTCTGGGCAGAAGGCTCAGGGCAGATCCAGCCCTGGGTTGGCGCTTGCTGCTGGGCTGTGTAAGGGAAGGATGGACATGTCAGTAGCATGGGGTTCTTGGGCAGTTGGCACAAAGGCAGTCGGATGATCTCTGTGCACAGCACACTGCAGGACTTGGTGCAGGATGTCTCTGCAGTCTCTCCAGCTAATCACTCCATTTCATGAAACCAGGAACCCCAAGGAAATAGTCCCCAAGGATCACTTTATGGAAATGTTTACACTGCAGAATAAGAATACTGCTGTAGCAAGCTAGCTTTATTTATTTGTTATATTGCATGTGTTCCCCAACACTTTAATAATGAAATAATTCAAGAAGAGCTCTTCAAGGTTGATTTCCCTGTGGCATTTAACATTCTCTTCTTTTGTTAAGGGGTCAAGATGGACACTGCAAGCCACAACAATGGATGGAAGTTTTGTAGGTTACTTTTATAGCTTCTTTTTTCCTTAACTTTTACTTTTCAAATCAGTTTTATTTTTTGTCATAATATTAAAAACTTTTCTTTTTTTTTTTCCATCAGGGATCCATTCAGATTCAGCCAGACCAAATGCAGGTACAGTAATCTTCTGTCTGTCAATTTGAAATACTTCACAAAGATATTTATTTTTAATTGCCCTAAATTTAAAAGGAGCTTTGAAAAGTACTTAATTTTTTCCGCTTCTCATGTTTATCTTCAACAGACTGTGAATCCAATACTGATTATAATAATGGTCCCAGTTGTAGATGCTGTGATTTATCCTTTAATCAAGAAATGCAAGATCAATTTTACGTAAGTTGATGTACTTACCCAACTTCAACAGAGGTTTGTCTTAGTGATTTCTTTCAGAGTGCTCTTCCAGCCCTAATGTAACAAGAGCAAGTATTCAGCTAAAGTGCATAGAAAGTGGTGTTAATATTTTGAAGAAATGAAAACTGAAAGATATAGAAATTGTGCACACAGGCACTGGAGACTAGAGGGAGAGAATCTAACAGTAAAGTAACAATATCTTGCAGTTAAGGGATTTCCAGTTAAGGGCAGAATGTTTTGATTGCAAGAGAGACACCGTTTAGTTTTCTACTCCCCTCATGCCTACCCTGCTCTCTGATGAAGTACAGGAAGTGGGAATGAAACACATGTCCTTAGCATGTGTCGTGTCTCAGGTAGTTTTAAGTCCAAAGGAAGAAGTTTCATCTTCAGCCCCATTGAGGAGTCTGACTCACTGGATACTTCTAGGTGCAACTTCAAGGGCATGGCACATTATATCTAATGTTGGTTGTGAAGTTGCTAGCATTTGCAAGTTAGGGAGGCAGAGGAGAACACAGTTCTTAAAACACTTTTTATAGGGCTAAGATGTAATGCTGTCTTTTCATCTAATTACAAAATTTATGGGGGGAGGAGGGGTGTTGTGCTGGGAATGCTGTCATTCATTTGTGGACACTCTACGTCTGACAAATGATGCCGTAAATCGACTATCTACCTTGAACTTACCTTACAGCTTACCTGAATGTGAGTAGAATTCACCTAATTCAACATTACATTTCCCTGACTTTTGTTCAATATTTTAAGCATATTAATATAGACACAAGTTGCTATCCTTTTTTAAAAAAGTCATAACTTCTCACCTTTGTCATTGTTTTAAAGCTAACAAATGTACTGGATTGGGTTTTCTCTTCCTGCAGCTCAGACTTTTCCAGCAACCTAATAATTATGTTCAGTCAATGTTTGAGTCCCGTAGATGCAGAGTAACAGGTTAAGATGATGCTGGAACGATGTATTTCCTGGTAGTGTAACTAAGAATTGGGAGGTACCCAGCTTAGTAGAACACCTTCTATAACAACATCAGCCCTTCTAATGGTGATAACCTGCTATTTGTGGCCATTTGAGTTTACCTTCTGTGGAAAAAAAGACAACTGCTGAAGCATTGAGTTAATGTCTTAACTCATGTATGTGTTTTGTTATACTAGGCCTCTGAGGAAGATCACTGTTGGTATGCTCCTTGCATCTTTGGCTTTTGTTGCTGCTGCCCTTGTGCAAGTACAAATAGATGTAAGTTCAGCCATATGCAAATATTTGCTACTAATATTTACTTAATACAAAAAGAAGTGTGTTTAAAGGAAAATGAGCCAAGACTCCATAATTCACAAGCAAGCATAAGAGCGCAGAAGTAGGGGAAGGGGAAATATTAAAATATATTGCAGTATGTGACTAGCATAATAAAACTAACTAGCTATGAACACGATCCATCATCTGTCATTAACATAAATCATGTGTTAAAGGCAACCTCAGGTCTGTAAACTGACACTAAAATCTGAAAACAGCTGAAAATCTCCCTACAAGGGGGATGCTTTGTATCTCTCATTCTTCTCATATGTAGACTGGTGATGAAGCGTGCTAGTCTGGAAAGTATCAACATAACACAGGCAAAGATGATACCTGCTGAAGGCAGGGCTCATCACACCTAACTTTCCTTGCTGCATGGCTGAATCAGATGAACATTTCCTCTGTAGCTGGGGGACCTCTGGGAGGTAATCCATTGCATTCCAAGATCCAGATGGCTAGCTAGAGGTGCCTGCCTGTTCTCATGCCTTTTCAAGGCTAGATGCTCAATTTTTAAGTAACTTCAGTTGGAATGAGGAATTTTCTCCATAATGCCTTGGCGCAGCAGCAAAACAAGCTTTATATTCAACTCTTCCTCTTGAAGTTGGAAGTAAAGGGTCTGGCCTTCAACTGCTGTAGACACATCCAGGCTGTCTTCCTTACCACCCTGTTCAGAAGGCCAGAGCTGTGCACACACATGTACTGGTGTTGACCAGAAGCTTCATCGAAGCTGGTAGCTCCCAACTGATGCACAAGAATCTCCTGCAGAAAGGTAAAGACGGACCTGTTACTGTTGCGTGATGTACCTGAAGAGACTGGAGCAAACAAAACTATGGGAAGGGAGGAAAAGTTGAGACACAGCTTTTGCAGCTCTTGATGCTCTGCATGAGCAGAAACTATTTACTTTCAGATCTGGTGGGAAATGAACCTCCAGAAGTCCAGTTTCTCTGGGCTATCATGCCAAGCAGTGTCCATACATGCTTCTGTCCAGTTCAGCAGCATGACGGCTAGGGGGAAATGCTTTGGAACACAATACAAAGAACTTCAGGAACCCAGGCAGTCATAGGATGTGGGAAAAGCCTCCTCCTTGAACAGCAGAATGGCCTGGTAGTTGGCAGCAGGCTGCAGGACAGACTAGGAACCACATCTGGCCATGAAGGCATTACAGTAGATGAGAGTTTTTTCCTGAAGCAGCCATAAGGCAGCTTGAGACCAGTTACAAATCCCATTATTCAAGTTGCGTCCCTCTGACAATCACAGATCATCAGGCAGATGCTTATCTTCATCATGAGGTAATTAAGATCACATTCATTATATTACTTTTTTCTATGTGACTTTGGATGGGGCACTGATTTTTCTTTTTTTTTTCTGTCCTACAGAAAACTCTTCCAGTTTTTCCTGCAGCTGGCCAGTCCCAAATCAAAGTAATAAACCTAGGTACAGATAATGTAATAGTTCGGTTTGAACCTCAGCTTCAGAATGTGACTGTAACATCTATGGAGTCAGTAAGTAAGGGGAGATGGTGAAATAGCAAGTTAAAAAACCCCAAAACAACTAATGGAGTAAGTCAAAGTGGTTCTTAACTAATGGTTCAAAATTGATTATTTTCTAGGGGGTTTTTATCTATTTATTGTAAAGATTGTGAAGAAGAAATTGTAATTATAGCATTATTCTAAGTAGTACTTGGCAAGAGTGTTTTTTCCCAAGAAACTTACTAGTGATTTTGAAATAACTGAAAATTTCACCCTTGCTATAAAGGTGCCACTTCTTAAGAGCAGGAACACCCCTTTCTTCAATAAAAGTCCATTAAGCTCTAGTAAGTCACTGCTCCTACTGTGAGTGACTACTTACTGGAACAGGGAGACTGTGTGGCTACATTAGAGATAAGCTTCAGATTTTGCTGTCAAAGAACCTTTCTAGGTTCTGCTACAGCAAAACCTTCATAATCCTATTGTCAACAGAATGTGATGGAGCTGATGGACGTTATTAAAAATGGATGTTAGGGAGGGTATTCTCTGATAGCCTGTTTCCATATAAGAAGAGAAAATGTATTACATCCTCTTCCAAATTTGCATCACATAGAAACTGAGCTGTGAAGAGGCACCCAAATTGTATACTGATGTGGAATCAATATTAACTATGGTGAATCTCTAAAAAGGAAGGGTGTAAAATGCTTCACTCCCTACTATAGGTATCGCTGATTTAACCCCAGCCACCAACTAAGTACCATGCAGATGCTTGCTCACTGCCTCTCCCCCCACTATGGGATGAGGAGGTGAATTAGAGAAAAGGTAAAACCTGTGGATTGAGAGAACAACAGTTTAATAATTGAAATGGGAGATGACAAAGATATAAATAGAACCCCAGAAGAAATGATGCACAATACTCACCACCTGCTGACTGCTTGAAGTATTTTATGCTGATTAAATGTATTTCAGATATTTAAAACATGTCTTGGTAATAGTCATTGCTATTATGCTCAAAACCAGAAAGATACAGCTTGCATTTGCATCTTTTAGGAGGTGCTGCTATTTGGAAAATGCTGCATCATAACTTACACTATTGCTGCCTCTGTAGCTAAACAGAATTTTACTTGGTGGTAAACCTGAATTATCTGGAGCAAAAAATACACAGGAAAATCTAACAGCTATTCCATAATGCTTGTGGGAAGCTCATATTACTTTGAAGCTTGTGTAATGAAATAAATCAACAAAAGAAAATAATGATCAAATGAAATTAGTGCTTGATGCAAAAAAACCTAACTAAAATGAAAGTTAGGAGATGCTCGCAGCGTCTGGTGCTTCAGAAGTAACACACGTGTAAAATTCTGATGCCCTGAAGTCCGTAACTCTCCCTTGAAAGTGTAGAGAAATCTGCAGTTGTATGGAAATTCACCACAATTCATTTGTTTTTATAGACTGGCTACATGACATTTGAAACTTCTCAGTTACAAGCACTAAACATAACTTCTGGAAACAAAGCTAAATATGAAATAATCGAGTTCCCAGGGCAACATCGCCACACTCTTGGAATTAAAACTACTGCAACAGAAATTATTGCTACATGGGTAAGTCTGCTTAATTCCAAAGATACACATTAATGCCTTAACAGCTTTCTGTGTGGAATGAGTGAAGCTGAAAGGATAAGCTCTGGATAGTTTTTGCCTTTGTCTTTTCTCTCTCCCCTTCTCTGCTGTATCAGTGAGACTGGTGAGCTATCGGGAGAAAGGCAAGATATTTTTATATCAAAAAAAAGAAAAGTTTAAAAATTACCAACTTAAATATTTACCTTGATGATTACCCTACTTTCACTGAGACTTTAATGTGTAGTCATACAGTGTTTCCTAGTAGATATATATCCTGGTAGGATCCTAAAAGAGATCTGGAGTCTTGCTCTGAAGCTTCTGTTAATTCTTACTGCTATGTAATAGTACATATTTAAGCCGTTCACTGATGCCAAGAAAGCATCTTGATAATGGTCTCTTCCACCAGCTGTTTGACAATATCACATCAAAACCAGAAGAAGGAAATAATCTCATCAGGTAGAGTTTGTTTTGCTCTTAAGTTTTGGCAGTAGTGTGACTGTCTCTTCAGTCAGCCTCTTGGGTGGACTCTTCTTGCTCAACATAATTCTCTGTACTGTAGGAACTCTCCACTTGCTTAACACTTTGCTCAATGTGTAGGGGGTATAGGAATTTCTGGGGCACAATTCATCTAAGCTATCTTGCACGTCTACTCTGGGTATAATTTAGCTAAACTTTAAATTGTATATTTTGCTTCATTGTCTAGACATGTTTTTGTAGACAAGAAGCACCTCCTTTTTATTCTTGGATAAGAAATATCCTACTATTTCTCTGCTTTTTTTCTACATCTTCCATTTGCAGATATGTTTATTACTGATTGTAATAGAGGCTTTCTTTTGATGTTCTCCTAAACAAGTAGTGGGCTGATGTGGGTCTAGCTTGCTTTTTGCATTAGCCACGCTAGCCACACTTCAATGCTTTCAAAAGAACTCTGAGAAAAATGAAAGGGGAAGACATGATGCTTGTCATGCTGCCACTATATAATTAAGAGTAAAACCTTTGTTCTTTGACTTGTGCATGTTTTGTTTAGTATTTCATCATTCTTGCATTTTAAAGGTTTATAAACAATCTGCCTGATGATATCAACGTCACTATGGAAGACACTTCTTTCGGAACAGTGACGTCTCTTTCTGCCAGCAATTATGCTTCCTTTTCAGGAGGAAGGTAAGCGTTTTCCTTTGCAGTAGTCTAACCACTTGT
Organism: Loriculus beryllinus; assembly: GCA_039877255.1. Classification (NCBI taxonomy): domain Eukaryota; kingdom Metazoa; phylum Chordata; class Aves; order Psittaciformes; family Psittacidae; genus Loriculus; species Loriculus beryllinus. Next base: position 14,902 of record JBCJKH010042263.1, read on the forward strand.
GCTTGGGAAAAGGACATAAAACTATTTTCATTTTAATGGTACACACAATTGTATATACCTGTGGTCTGCAATGTGTTTTTTCTTTTTCAGAAAAGATAAAATTAAAGCTACTAGAAATTCAACCACTTGTTCAGTTACTTCGAAGGTATTTGGATTTGGCAGTGCTTATACTATTATAATTAATGAGGTGAGCTGCCACTGCTGTTGGATGTACAATGCAAAACTATGTTTTGTGTCATTATTTCCTTATTAAAAAAAAACTAAAGCAAAATCCATGCGTAGAATTATCCTTCTTGCCCTTAATTTTACATATGATAGAATTCTGCTATATTAAACAGAACATAAAATCATTGTTAACTATAAGAATAATTATGGGTGTGATAATGATATAGTGCAAGAATTCATGTTCCTGATTACTAACCTGAAATCTTTAGACACTAAGGTTTTGCATGAAGTCTTCTGCAAAATAGCTACTACTTTATAAGCAGGTATGCAGTACTTTGTATATAGTATTTATTACCTAGAACTTTGTGTATTTATGTTTCTAGAGTTTGGAGAATTGTAGAATGGTAGGGGTTGGAACTGACATTAAAGACCATTTAGTCCCAATCCCCTTGCCACAGGCAGGGACACCTTCCACTAGATGGTGAGTTGATACAGAATTGCTAGATGATCTAGAACTACTTGATATAGAACTATCTAGAGTGCCTTTAGTATACAGACTTTCACTGTTTGTAATGTGCTATTTTAATTTGCAGTGCACTAGTGATAACCTTGGCATTTCGTATTCTGAAGATATAGCACCCAATACAGTCCATATGGCTTGGCAGATCCCTCAGTATTTTATTCTTACGTGTGCCGAAGTAGTCTTCTCTGTCACTGGGCTGGAGTTTTCATACTCACAGGTAGGTTTTGCTCTTCAGAACTCTTATTTTCCTAAGAATCAGTACAAAGAAAGATCATCTATGCTATGTTGGGTTTTGGGTGGTAGTTCTGTATTGCTGCTTTGTTTGAACGGTTATGTCTTTTAGAGCTTTTAGCAGGACTATGGGCTGGTGCAAGATGGCCTTCTTCCGCTAGCATTCAGTGTTTTCCATAAGGATATACTGAATTACATCATTTGAAGACAGTCCCCAAATATTCTTTTCCCATGTTGACTTTCCATTGAAAAGAACTGGAACTGTACTGCTGCTGTAAAACCAAACTGGAGAGTACTTGAATGACACATTATCTCCATACCAATTTCCTCCACACAGTCTTTAGCAGCAGTTGAATTATACACTCTTAATTCCTTGTCTTCCAACAGCAGTTTTAGCTGTGTGTTTTTCTTCCCTTAATTCTGAGTCTTTAAATTGCTGTGATGGGAACACTGTAACATGTGGCTTGCTAGGCAGTGATGTGTACTTTGTGTTTGAGATATAAAATGTGCTTGTTAGTTACTCAGTGTGTATAAAGTAAAAAGTGCTTGTAGCTAGTACTAATAACCTCAGGCTCCTCAAACTCTTCTCCAGGTCTGTTTTAGTTCTCTAGCAACTTTTAATAAAAAATAAAACAAAAAATAAAAACTCTCACAAAACTCCGAGCTAACCAAACAAAAAAACCCCAAGAAATTCTCCTTCCCCAGAGAACCAGTGTCTGGTATAATGCAAAGAATGCAGTAAACATTAGAAAGTACATGATAGCAACATGTGTCTAAAACCTCGGGTCTTACTTCTATAGGCCCCATCTAACATGAAGGCAGTGCTGCAGGCAGGATGGCTGCTGACGGTGGCTGTCGGTAACATAATTGTCCTTATTGTGGCTGGAGCATCCAAACTCAGTGAGCAGGTAAGCACACAAACAATTGGCACACTATTATATTACATTATGAGAAAGGTTTAGTCCAGGTGAGAGTCATGGCTGGTAATCGTCAACCACAACTTTTGAACATAAGAATTATGCTGGATTTGCATTCATAATTGGAATACAGGAGGTTAGTGTTAGCTACAAGAGCGTAACAGTTGTAGAATGCGTGCTTGACTGAATAGTCTCATTATAGTATATAAGTAACAGAGTTATAAGCCTTTAACTTTGCTTAAAACCAGTGTAGAAGACTGCAACAACAGAGTTGGTACCTTGTCTCCTATAGCCTCTTCTAAAGTTTCTATTGAATTTTTTCCCCAGCACTTCCATCAAATGTGTACGCATACACAAAACTCTAAACAACTCTAACAGATACTTCAGGAAAGGTTTCTAAGTCTTTTTCTTGCTTGCAACTCTTAACTCTTATTCTGTCAGGCACCTTTGCTTGCAAGCAGCAGTTTCTAGCATGTCTAAAATAGTTTCTCATGGTGGGGAAAGGCTGTGAACTTCTGGGCTAAAATTCTAGATTAATGAGATTAAAACCTACCAAAACTCTGTTCATAACTATAATGAACCTTCACCTGCATACCTCAGCCTTACCATAGCCCATCTTCTGGCTTTGTTGGTTTCAAATCTATTTGGGGTTTGAAAGCTGGGGCTTACCAAGGGAAGAGCACTTGGACAAGACTTTCTCAGACTGCCAGTGTCACTTCCTAGCAAGCCAAAAGGGATATCTGAAAGAGGGAAGCGCCTGTTGTTGTAGTAGATGGGTCTGGCAGCCTTGGTTTCAGCTAAAAAACAGGAAGAACATGAAAGAGCTGTTCAGCCTTTCAGGTGGAGGTAGCACTTTGAAACCAGAGTTCCTGGTCTTCATCTCTACTCAGATTTGTGGTCAGGTGCAAGCTTTTACTGCTGACCTAAGTGGAAGCAGGGTCACTACCAGCCTGCCTTAAAATGAGATTATTCAATTTAAAGGAGGGGCTGAGTTTTCAGTCTTTTGGTCCATTCACATGAATACCCCCTCCACGAAGAGGATATTGTAGAACTTCTCAGCATTCACAGAACTTCTGTCTCTTCAGTGAAGACAGAACTGCTGAAAAGGCTTCAGTTCTGAGTTGCTTTAGTATGCATTATATACATTTAATACTTGGCACTTCAAGTGATATGATACTTGTTATGTATGCTCAGTTTCACAGTGAATTAACTTCATTTCTAGCAGACAGTAAAATGGTCTAACTCTTTTGGAGAACTAACATTGGATAAATTACATATTTTATGTTGGTTTTATTTTTGCAGTGGGCAGAGTATGTGCTGTTTGCTGCCTTGCTGTTGGCAGTTTGCATCATTTTTGCTTTCATGGCTTATTTTTATACCTATACCAATCCAAATGAGGTTGAAGCCCAGCTTGATGAGGAAGAAAAGCAACAAGACAAAAAGGATCAACGTATCTATGAAAACCAAGCTGAAGTTGTGTCTCGGATGTAAAAAGTGTATTGAAGGAGTGTTTCAATTATGGTGTCACATTAACTACTGCTGCAGTCAGGGGAATCAGGGTATTAGTAACACCTCTGGATAATATGTCTCATGGGAGAGGTTAAGAAAAACTGTTTTAACTGAAGATGCAGCCTGCCTTAGGAAGCAAGAGAAAAAGATTAGTCTCTCTTCTACTGACTACAGTATCCTGAAGAAACTCGAGCAGAATTTGCACTGTTAATGTACCTCAAGTTTAAACATCACAGCACTGAAATACTGAGATTGCACTTGGCACTATTGGACCCTGTGAAAAAATGTATTTTTATACTGCATTTCAATTTTATATCACAAAAGAAACACGTATTAACATGAAATAGTAATTGAAGCTCAGCTGTTTGTGTGATCCCTCTAGCCTCACTGTTACTTGAAAGCAACAGGTCACATATGCCTTAAATTCTTTTATACTTCTCTGTGGTAATGGGAGCAAAGCTTTGGCATTGCTCAGATTAAAATGGTGTCTGCTCCACATGGCAGAAACTTGGATGTGCACTGTAATGTAATGGTTTATGTGCCTGTTAACTACCCATTTTAAATAATATTAATAAGGTGTCTACTCAGGTAAACAGACAAGGGCAAATGATGTTGGGAATAAACAACAGCAATAAAACTTGTAACCACAATGGAAATGATGTATGAGTATGACTAACAATTGCATGTTCACAGAACTTGATACCACCTCTCATCTGTGCTCCATCATTTGAAGCTAGTGGACCAGTATCAGTCTTCTCTATCTTAATATGCCTGTAACACTTATCAAATTTATAACAGGGAAGACTAAATTTTTCTGCTTAACAGGGTTCTGTGGACCATGTTATGTAGTGTTAGGGGTCTTTGTACAGTTTTTGGAGCTGTGTTCGGATCGTGTTCTGGTTGCTGGCACTTAAACCTCCATGCATACAGCAAATAGTCACTCATCCATGAAAATGGTGTGAAATGGAATTTCGTAACGCAAGTCCAAGGTGCTCTTCACCTGCATCCCACTTAGTCCTGTACCCTATAGGCAGTAACCACTTTTGGTCTCTGAAGTCACCCAGGTAGAGCCTTTCCCATGCCTTCAAGATGCTGGGTGTCTCTCCAGCCTATGGGGCTGAGGGTACCCTGGAACAGCCAACTGCTTCAGCAGGAGCTGGGTACCTGTCATCCTTTCAGGAGCTAAGGGGGTTTTGCACCAGCTTTAGTTGTGGTAGACTTAGCCTTTCCCTTGCCATAAAAAAGTCTCTTAACTGTATCCCTACAAGATGGTATCTTCTGTCTACTATTTTGCTCATACAAGGTGAAATGTTTATTTAGTATTTTAACATTTTTTTTCCTTTGGAATGCAGGTCATGTCTGTTTTCCTGTCATAAGCTGTTGGAAGTTAGCACTTTAGCAAACCCCCTAACTTGTCTACCACTTGGATGAATGTGGTTTATGGGTAGAAAACCACTAATGCTGAAAATTAGATGGGAAATCTTTCTGTCAAAGAGAAAACAAACTCTCCTGTCTTTTCAACCCCGCAAGGTAGTAGGGGACAGTCGTATGTGAGACAAGATTTTTATCTCATTTTCAACAGGGACTGGAGTAAGTAAAGTTAAAATATCCATGTGCCTTCTCCAAAATTCGATGTGAAAAAAATTAGGGAGCCTTGTACAGACACCTGGGCAGCTCTTGTCAGCATTGATTTGATTCTGTCTAGAAGCTATGTGGAGGGAATTGGTCTTTGGGCTGCAATAAAGTGTTTTCAGTCGCATAGTTCTGAGGAATAAAGAGGTAATTAAAATTTAACTCTTAAATCTGACTACTGTGTTTTAGATCTTGCTGTCTAGACTTCCAGCCTGCTGAGAGGGTCTGTTGCATACCTTTTTCTGTTACAGAGAAGGTACCCTGATATAATTCAGACTAACAGTTGATCATTCTAACCTCAGTTCTTGTTTAAAATAAGAACTAATTAAAAAGAAAAAAGAAGGCAATAGTGATGAATTATGGCAGCCTGTTCTAGCATTCAAATCTGCACTCGTGTCTGGCCTGGTAGATACAGAAAGGTGTATGTATGCTTACTATTATTACAAATATACTGTTCAGCTTCCATGTTTTTCCTGCTGTTGGTTAGCTCAGCCTAATGACAGTTGTCTTAAAACTGTTCTTAGTCAGATTCTCTGAACTACATCAATCCAGTCTCTGCCATTTGCTCTTCTTGAAAATGGGCCTACAAGCAGCACAATCATTTCAAAGACTTTCTATAGTTTTAGGTAAATGTCTATACAAAGTTGGTTTTCATTCATACCTTGGACTCGGTTAGAGTGTTGATGGTAAAATAAGTGGATCATGCCTTGAAGAGTGAAAGAGAGACAAATTATCCAAGGGAAAGTAACAACTGAAACCATCCTATGCCACTAGGAGGTGGCTCAGGACAATCAGTGATGCCCCAGCCTGATTCAGTCATTGCTGTTCTTCCTAGAGACACCACCACACGACAGGATTTTGTGGTGTTTAGCACAGAACAAAGGTAATGGTAAGAGCCTGCGCTTCAGTGAATCTCCACTTTGCCCATGCTTATTCCTAATCTGAGTCAAAACACTGTATAAACTACCTACTGCCTGGAGATGGATAGCCATTCTGTGGCACAGGGAGCCACACTTGGAGACAAAGGGGAAAATGAGCAAAACAGAACCCGTTTTTTTCAGAGAGCAGCTATGTGCTTACCTGAGTTGGTTCAAATCACAAGTACATGTTAAGAGGTTTATGTGAAGAACAGTGGCCACCTGCTGTTGACACTGACCCCACCACTTGGAAACTCTCAGAAGGCACAGTTCTCCCTTGTGCAGCCAGCCTCCAGGACTGCTTTCTTGGGTAGCAACTGGACTGGACATAGCAAAGCCACTTGTGCTTTTGTAAAGGGTCTGTTTTAATGAGCTGCTGAGCCCAAAGCTTTTGGCAATGGGATGCCTTGTGGAAACTACGTTATCATTTTCTTCGTGATTTGGTGATCCTAACCAGCGTTACAATTGTCACTGACCACATCCTAAAGGAATCCTATTTACTACAGATGCTAATTAGATAAGTTTACCTTTGCCAGCAGATATACCGGAAAGAAAAAGCTGGCTTTCTCTGCAATGCCAAAATGGCCATAAGGCCTTCTGAAATAACTCATAAGGAGACTTTCTGTGGTGAAAGTGGCTGCCTCTGTAATGCCATTGTTGTATTTCAGAGGTGATGGGGAAATAAAAATTGAAGCTGTGGAAGCTGCATATTTAGATAAAAAATGAATCAAAATGATGCAAGAGCTAGGCATGAAATAGAGAGAGGCACTTTCACAGCACTTGCTCCCAAGCTGCTGCAGCGCCTTGCTTGACCCCTTCTATGTTAGTGATAAATGCAACCTTCATGAAATTAAGATGTCTGTTTATGTGAAATTGTGTTTGGCATCTTCTTGTGAGACTCAGCTGACTGCAGTGTGTGTGCCTGTCAAAGCATCTTTCCATCAGAGCCCATGTAGGGCATTTTTACTCCCAGGTGAACACACAGTCCTTACAGCTTAGGAGAAAGCTAATAATAATAAAATCAATGCTCCTGAAGCCATCCCATGCTTGCTTGGTAGTAAACATTGGAAATGTCTTCTGCTTAGCTGGGAGGCCTATTTTCTAAAGGTTTTATCTTACGGAAAATGTTCCAAGTAAAGATTAATTCAATTGGTGCATCTCCTTCAGGCTGGCACTTTACAGAGTGCCTGAGATCTATTCTATAACCACCTAACTGAATCCATGCTATTGAATGCATTTTCACTGAAATCTGATCCCAAATGTGTGAGCACTGGAGAGCAACACTGCTGTGTGACTTTACTAAAGTTAGTGCTGTGTATGTCCCATGCTGGCAGGGCTGGCTGAGTGCTGAACCTGTGGTTCATGAACTATGGGGAAGCGGGAACTGCACTTGAGAAACTGAGTGTGGAAGTGAGGGCCTCTATGTCAGCACCCTGGATTTCTGCTGCTCTGCAGGGAGCAAGAATATGAGAGTGATGGTCATGCTATTCTCTGTCGCAGCAGGGCAAGATTTTACTGTCACAGACCATCACTTCCCAGTGTTTGGGATCAGGCTGCAGCCATTCAGCATCGCAATCCTGGTTGAGCTATGGAAACCCTGGGGTTTGGGGTTGGTTTTTGTGGTTTTAGCTCTTTATTTCATGCATTTGTTGCAAGTGTGACTCATCACTTCTCCACTGCATCATCTTCAGAGCAGATGGCTGCCCAGTGACTCTACGCATGGTCCATACAGCTGATGAACTTCCTTCCTCCCCTACCTTACTGCTATCCTGGCTGTGGGAGGCAGCACCAGGGAGCTGCTTTGTGCCACCTGTTTCCAGCTTAGGGAGCCTGGCAGAACCAGGAAGAATCAGAGGAGCCCTGAGCCACCTCCAAACTGCCTTGAGGCAGCTTGAGGAACAGGAGGGATTTATTCGCTTTGCCCAGATAGAGCTTTTTGCAACGAAGCACCAGTCTGTGGCTACAGGTTCGAGGTACAGCACCCTCTCCTATGCTTATTTAAGCCCTTTTTTCCCCAGCTCCACGCTCCTTGATCAGGCAAAGCTCCCTTAAGGTTCATCCCGAGGGTCATTTCCTACCACGAGGTGGCGGAAAAACACATCAGAGAGTCAAGAAAAGAAGAGGGGAACGCTCGCAGAGCACCTTCATGCATCTTCACCTTAATGATCTCTCACTCGCATTTAGCACAAGCTTCAAGTTATCCTATGAACCTACCTAGTGCATAGATCGGCATGGCTTTTGGAGACCGTAGGGCTGCTGTGTGTTCAGGAAAATGAAAATGTCTGAATGGATTTAAGCGAGAGATGGTCCCTGCCTGGTGGAAGTCATCTCTGCTTAAAAACTTTAAAAAACTTGTTCAAACTGCAAAACCCTACGTGGTATTATAAAAAGAGGCTTTGGTATTGAACAATAGCAAAGACCAATAATGAAACCAACTGTGTGCACCCAACGCTCTTCCTCTAAAAGATGATAAAATCACTGGGTTGCACTTCATCCAATTTAACTCAGGACTTAAACCCCAGGCATGAAACCCTGCCCTAAGGAGCAAAGCCACAAACAGTTTTTGTAACTGAGCAAAATGTCAGTCAGACAAAGCAAAATTGGCTCCTGTGGGCACAGCAGACTCATCCTCAGAGAAAACAGCACAATGTTCACTGCAGGGATGGATGTATAGACACTCCAGGAAAAGATTATTTTTAAGTGGATGCAGACTTTGGGCTGAATCTATGGACAGTCCTGACAGACCAAACATGCACTGATTTCAGATTCCTGCCTCATGGCTGACTTCTCAAGCTGTTAATCTGTTGTAACACCGCACAGTGCAGCCTCCGTCTTTAAACAGAACACTTGATAGGAGCACCAGGTTTCTGAAATGGTGCTTTTTGTGGCCAGGTCAGCTGGATACATTCCATCCATAGGGACTTTTTATGAGGGTATGCATTGATAGGGCAAGGGAGAATGTCTTTAAACGGAAAGAGGGGAGATTCAGATTAGACATTAGGAAGAAATTCTTCCCTGTGAGGGTGGTGAGGCACTGGCACAGGCTGTCCAGAGAAGCTGTGGCTGCCCCATCCCTGGCAGTGTTCAAGGCCAGGTTGGATGGGGCTTTGAGAACTTGGTCTAGTGAAAGGTGTCCCTGCCCATGGCAGGGGGGTTGGAACTGGATGATCTTTAAGTTCCCTTTCAACCCAAACCGTACTGTCACTCCATGATAATATGATTCCAGTTTGCTGTAAGAGCATCTCATTCCTGAATGACATTGTTTGATGTTTCTCCTAAACACTACTATGTCATACTGCATTTAGTACAGATAACTCTTGGTACCAGGTTCAGGGGCTTACCTGTCTATTTCTCACTCACGCCTCATCAAAAAAACAAATGCAGGTTTGTGGCCTCCTGCAGTTCCCTCAGATTTCTTCTACCAGCAACCACAGCAGAGACAAATCCCTCTGCTAACAGGAGACATTGGGATGGGAAGTCTGTGCAGCTCTGGTACTCCACTGCAGTGTTAGCATGAGCCTACAGCCCATAACTCCCCCTGTAAATTTACTTATGAGCAGGAAAGAATACCAGTGCTGACGTGGAGCAGTAAAACCTGCCCTTCCTTGCAAGTAAAGCACCAGGTATACACTATTTCAGTTGGAGGAAGAGATATGCTCAGTCCAAAATCCCCAGGAAGTCTGCTGTCATAAAAAAGATGGAAGGAAAACTCAACTGGCAACTGTAAATGCTGAAGGAGTGCGAGGCTTTGGGATCTTGCCAAAGGTCTGGTCCAAGTGGGAGGTTGTGGCAGATTTTTGTGAATGAAAGGAGGTCTGCAGGAAGAGGTGGAAGATGGCTGGAGTGTGTCAGAGCACCGTGGGCACTGGAGGAACTTACTGGGTAACTACTTTTAGAAGGCTGTGGGATGTGAATGATGGGGAATGTGGGAAGGCACATGCACAGGACCAGCATTTTTGTGGTGGCACAGTTATTATAGGCTGTAACTGTCCCACACACATACTCAGCAGGGATGATGGTAGGTTCAAATGTTAGAAAACAGCTTACAGCCTGTAATTTATTTTCCTAATAGAAACCCTCACAAAATCACAAACTGACAGTCTTGGGGATATGTGTGATTTCAGACTTTTCACTCTTGATTGTTACATTTTGGAGCTGAGAAGGTTGTAGGGTAGTGTTCCCGAGTACTGAGGGTCTGACCATGCACAGCTCTGGGATTAAAACATGGGCGGGAGCATTTATTGCTGCAAGCTGAGAAGGTGGATTTTGTGGTATGAAAGACCTGGAGCCACCATCCTACTCCGTACAGGACATTCTGGATGGAGTTTCACCTTCTGCTTCATCTGAGCTAACTGCAGGCTACCAGTGAACGGGATGTGCTGGACTCCCTCCCTACCTCACCCGTTTTCCCTGTTGCATGACACCTAGATACTGCTGCCACAGGAGGCTAACCCAGCAGGATGTGAATGTATTTCCTGTGGGATCAGTGAACTGATTCAAGCCACCATGTGGGCATGTGATTACTAATGCAAGGACGGGAGCCAGGGCTGGGAGAAAGGAAGAGCAGGATCAGCACTTTGGCAGCAGACCGCAGTTAAATGGGATTAAGCGCAACATGAAGCTGTACCCTAAAAATCCTATCACATCATAGTGGTTTTCATTTGCTACCAAAACCCTAGACTAACAGATGAAACTTGTAGGAATCCACATGCTTTTGTGTTCAACTAATGAATGCAATACACTTTTACCAGCACAAGAATTTTCACTTAGCTTTTGGCACATCACAAGATTAATGAAGGGTAAAATGGGATAACCCTTGAATTAAAATAGTGAATAGTGCAGTTGATTGTAAGACCACTACTTATCAGCTATCAGCTAGATATACTGCAGCTTTTTCTGCAGGGACAACTGTAGCCTGCAAGCAAACATTTTAGATCTGTGATGACATGCACTGTCTAGGGACACAGTTATAGGTTAGAGCATATCATCACGATTACAGGGTCGCCCTTAATGGATCCATTTAGTCTGGAGGTTTTGCTATTCTGCTGTTTACATAGACATTAATCTGAGATAAGAACTGATGTCTCTATTATAAAATGTGAAATGTGAGAAGAAGATAGAGAAGGTATGTTTTCTTCTGTTTGCATATGTTTGCTTGGTGTGACAAGGTGCTAAGAGAAAGGTTTATGAAAAGCAGGATTCAGTGAAATAATGCTCTTCGAGGGCAGAGGCACAGTGCAGTATAATCAATCTCATGTTTCGTACTGAGCTCTAGGTCCCCATCTAATTTTAATTTTCTGCCTGGAATACTAAAATACTTCAGGCACTTCCATTCTGCTCATTATTAATAAAGGGCATACAAACTTGAGACATTTCTTCCATTTCCTGCCTCATCCTGGGTTGTGCATTATGATTCTCAGTACTCCAAGAAAGTGAACTTTCTCCCCTAATACGAATCCCTAACTCTGCAATTTTTTATAAATACTATGAAGTACATCACTGCAGAAAGTGAAATATGTAGGGAACGGCATGTTTTATACAAACATAGCATGCTTCTTTGAGGAGCATAATTTAACAGTTTTCCCTTCAGCATTCGTGAAACTTAAGGCAGAATGTCATCGTTTGAATTTCAAACTCTGCTTCTGTAATAGAAACAGTCATTTTCTGATGAGATGACTTCTTGAACCACAACTTAAATGTAAAGCCAAATCCAGCTGTAGAAAGCAATCTGTGCTTTTGAAGCTACGTAAGCTTCTTCTGCTGGCATAAATACATTGCCACAGGGTTACCCATGGCCTGTTCAGAGGAAGAATGGCTCCATCATGAACTTTGTAGGGGGGACCCCTTTCCACAAAACAACTGAAACCCAAAGTTTTCAAATTTTGTTGGAAACACAGAAACACCGATGTTTTTTAGGGGTATGATCCCCACTGAATTTGAAAGTTCACTAGGAACTAATCTTGTAGAGAAAACACAGATAAAGATAAGAAAAACATTAGTCTTCAACAACACAATGATTTTTTTTGTTGTTAACAGGGAAATATGCATTTCTCCTTCGGCACAGCAGAAGAATGTCAGAATGTGGGTATTGCAAATATCCTTAATGACGCCCTACAGAAAAGAAGCTTACTGGACAAACTTTATGAACATGAAGTAGCTAAATCTGTGAACGAAACCCCACAGATATAATTATAGTTCATTTCTGCACACTGAGTCATCCTGACTATGGGTTTTCATTTCAGACCAATGACCAGCCCTATCTGCTTTCCTTTGTGAGACATCTGCTCAAATGGGATTGTTCTTCCATGGGTGAGCCAGGCTGTAGGGGAAGGATGAGGAGGACCCTGACATCAGGGCTGCTCACAGTTACTGCTGGCTAAGCTCTACATCCTGTTCCAGCAGAAGGTGACTCCCTGGGCCTGTGGGGTTCAGCTGTCCACTTTTGGATAGCTCTCTTGCAGCCTGTATACTCAGCCTTGTAGCTTACAAATTCTACTGCACTGTTCCCTATCAATCCTCTGAATAAAATCCCTTCAGCCATGTCCTGTTTAACCAAGAAGAAATTAGAACCCAAATACAAATCTTCACTGCCAGACATGCAGCATTTCCACCCATTGTCTAATTCAGAAATGGCTGAACAGTTTCTTTTTTCTGAACTGTAGGTAGCTAAACCGTTAGCATGCACATATATATTATTTAAGCTTCCAAGTTTCTAAAGCTAACCAAGGTTTTCCAAGCTAACCAAGTTTCTAAATGGTAATATGCCAGTTCAGCCATGATAGTTCAGTTTAATCCTTTCCTCACATAAGTCAAAAGAATGGATTCTGATGGCTTATTTCTTCTCATTCATTCTGTTCCTGATGTTGATATAAAACCACATGAAAAGGGATGGGACTCAGCTGACTATATGGGTAAGCTACTTGATTGTTTCAATGTTCATGTACTGTACATGAAGCTTAAAGCCTGACTTTCCCTCTCTGATTTTCATTACTCCTGCTCTCCAGAGTTCTGTCATTTTTTCTCTCTTCTAGTACTCGAATTTATCAAAACTTAATACTCTAATTTGTCCTAGTAAAGACTATAAAGTGACATTGGGAAGCTAGGAATGAGTTATTTCTAACATGCTGCTGTTGTGCAAACAAATCTTCCATGAACTGATCAGTTTTTTAAATTTAAAAACATTTTTTTTTGCCCCCTACTACATCTCACGGCAGTGACCTCTATTTGTGTTGTTACCTGCCTTTCTGCATTTTAAAGTTTCTGTCTGATAGCTCTTGTTATGAGAAAAAGTGTACAGTCACTCCCTTGTCACCATCTCCAGGCCATCCATGAACTTACAGAACTCTACTATGCTCATGACAAGTCTCTTTCCTAAGCTGAAGGGTCACAATGTGTATAATTTCTCCACCTAGAGAATTTTTGCCAAATCTGTGATAATAACAGTGTTACCTCACTTATTCTTTATTCCTTTCCTAATAACTCCCACTTTATCTTTTGACAGTTTCAAACTCAGTTACAGCCAAGATTTATTTCTTGGCTGGTAGGAACTCTGGTGTGTAAAGCTGAATTCTTTTCCCATATGCTTTCCTCCTGTACAGTTATCAATAGTGAACTCCCATCTGCTGGTATGTCACTCAGCAGTCACTCATTCTGAGATTCTTCTGCAACTCCCTGTGCTTCAGTTTAGTTTTTACCTTGTGATACTTGGCAACATGAGACTATTTCATCATTTCTCTTTAGTTGCTTTTCTAGGTCATTCATGGATATGTTAAGCAAGATCGGTCCCAGATGGATTCCTGTGACAGTCTTCTGGTAACAGCCTCTCCTATTATATGTTTCTGGGTTTCTTCTTTCTCCTCTATCATCACTTACAGACGGATGTGAGGACCTCCCTTTTTACCTCAGAAGCACTTAAATTCTTTAAGATCTGTTTGTGAAAAGCCTTGTTAAATCCACTTTGCATTACAGGCAAGTGTCATACATTTCACATGTTGGTATTCAAAATGGAGCCCTACTGACAGCCTATCGAGAGTTTATTTCTGAGTACAACACACATCAGGCTATTAATAGGGCAGTTAAAAAAAGGGTAAAACTAGGAACCTAATATATACAGCTAAGAGAAGAAATGACACATTTTCACAAAGGTTGTTAAAAGAGTTTACTATGAAACTGATAAGTCAAGAAAGCATAGAAAGGAAACAGGAAAGACAAGAGATAATGCTGGGTAAAGATGATAAGGAAGCTAGGAAAAAATCCAGTCACAAGCTGAGCAGTGAACAGTATGGCACTGTGATGATTCAGTTAATTCTACAGCCATCAGGCCATGGATGGCAGGATACCCCTGCTGCCATGCAAGATGGACAAACTCAACCCTACCTGTGGGGAGTCTCCATAATCCCATTGCCTCTTTACTGTAAGCAATATTGTCACATGTTCAACCCTCTCATTCTTCTCTCTTCCTCAGGTAAATTTGGTGCCTGCTACTTATTCACTATTACATTTCTCTTCTCACATGCTGTATTTTGTGGATAAATGCCCCATTAGATACAACCCACAGTGCTTTTTCTGCAGTGTGTTTATGTTAGTATAGGATTGTTTACTTACTTACAGCATATTACAAATTCTGAAAAAGCTTATTTGAGAAGTTTCAGTCTTAGAAAGGAAAATATTTTTTCTTCAGGGGTAGTTTATAAACAGAAGTTCACAGTCGCTGCCATTTCAATTATGCAATTATATTTTCCTTTTTGTAACTTTTCTCGTATATAACTATCACAGCAGAAAATCTCTGCATGTTCAAAGTATCAGAAGCAAACCAGGCATTGAAAAGTCTACACATAAACCAAACTGAACCTTTGCATGCTGGAAACATCTGGCTTCAAAAAGATACAACAGAGAACAATCTTAATGATAAGAACTGTTTATTTTTGAAGTCTTTGTCATTTTACTGGGATGGTAGGTTAGCATAACATGTAATCATTCTATTTTTAATAATGATTTCTGCAAGACTAGCCTGAGAGATTAAAACAAGCCTTTTTTTGGAGTATAATACACAAAATCCTTTTTTCTCAGAAAAGGTTCAGAATATGGGAGGAAAATTTGCAAGGCTTCTGCTGTTTTGTCTGTGAGGGCAGAGATGAAAATTACACTGAAAGATTAGCATTTACAAAACTAATAGCAAACAAACACATGCAATATTTTAAGATTACATTCAAAGCCATTTTGGTATAAATTTCTTAAGGTCCAGGGGAGAAACTGGAAGGGTATCAGAATGTAAGATACAGTATAAAATACAGAAGCTGACAGAAATTTGACATTCTAATACATTGTTCTGACTTTATTAAAACTGAACTTGGCCTGGTGTCTGGTATATGACAGTTTTGAATCTGCTCCTTTGTTTTCCACATTTAACAAGTAAGTCTGCTCATAAAGCTTATTCTGCTGGCTCAAACTATCATTTTTAGGCAGTTTCTTGTTGAACATGTAATGCAGAACTTTGAAACCATGAGATGAAATAAATCCATGATCCTTATGCTATCAGTAATGGCATCTGAGTGAGAGAAAGAGCTCTCAGTGGCTCAGGGCTAGGAGCTTACATGGGGAAAATTACTTCAGACCAGCTAGAACATGGGAACACTTTTTTGTGCTGTGCACACATAAACTGTGTGACATCTACTTAAATAAGACAAAGGTTATGGTTTGGGACTTCTTATGTAGAAGAGAGAGGAAGAGAGCTTAGTTGTCAGGGTTATAATTAAATTGCCTAAATCACAGGACTATCTTTTACTGTGGTGTGATTCCTCCTCCCCATCTACCAAACTAAATGTAGAAAGGGAATTAGCAAGATAAAACATAAATAACTCTAGCAAATCAAGTATATGTTTTTTGTGGAAATTTTTTAAGTCCCAAAGAATATACTCATAGACAGAAAATTATAGCTTTATACCTTTTGTAACGCAAAAGATAAAACTTAGTTTTATCTTGTTCAACATCTTTGTCGCTGACATGGACAGTGGGATTGAGTGCACCCTCAGCAAGTTTGCCGATGACACCAAG
>JBCJKH010042265.1:0-11284 GCA_039877255.1 Loriculus beryllinus
AGGTGGCAATAGTTTTCACTTTTTAGTGAGACCTTTCCACATTTAGCAGTTCTGAACACGTGAGTATACGAAGCTGTACCAGCACTCTCTAACACAAAGGAGGAAGATGAGGGGCCAGAGCTGAACACATTTTATCCTGAAAGCATGGCATTATTCTCATTTCAGGAACACCCACATTTTCCTTCAGACTCTTTGGACTGCGGTGGTTATTCCTCTGTGCCTGGCTCCTCTCCGTGCGCACACACAGAGCCAGCTAGTTGGCTGTTACAATGCAAACATGTCTGAGCTAGCTTTCATCTAGCCAGTTGGGAAAAACCACAATATAAGCTTAGTGCAGTTATGCAAACTGCCTGATTAAGCAGAATAAATCCTGCAATTCCAAGTTTCATCAAAACCTTGTATTTCCTGAGCATCACTGCCTTAAACATGCTGTGCTTACACCGATCAACCGGAGTACAGGCATACTTTGGAGAGACAAATCACTTCACACCAGTAAAACATGATTTTCAGTAAGCACAATCAATAATATGCCAATACCACCAGTTGTTACTAGAACTTAAATGATGCCAGACATCATCAGTTGCCACAGTATCACAGTGTTCATCCATTTAAGTAGAATATATAAATAACCTTGATAAAAGTGCAAGATCTCATTTTGGAGAGTCATGTAAATATAAAATGATCTATGACTGAATTCTGCCTTATAGCAAAAAAAAGAGTTAGACAGAAAAAAAAGCATGTGGATTAGAAAGCGATCAAGTATTAGAAACTATCCAGCTGAAAACATGCATATTTAAAGGGATATATAATATCTAAGTCCATGGGAAGACACTTCATGGGTGGAGGTGAAAACCACCGGAAATCACAAGCAACTCTGTTCATATAAAATTTGCATTACATGTAGAGTAACAGTCCTAAAGTAAATATAGAGACATTTAGCATGTTCTTTTACAAGCATCATCTTTTGTGGTGAACATATGGGAGCAGACTGCAGTATAAGTGCCTTGATACCACGTAATGAGAGCTACCGAAAGAGAACACAGTACTTTTGCTTTATTGTTTTCTAATCCAGTGTAATTATAACAACTAAAAATCTTAATGAAGTAATTTGTATATGCAAATAAGTGCAAAGAGTTTCTTACCCAGTACTGCCCTTTCTCCTCAGCCACAAATTTTGACATAGTAATTTTAACTTAACTGTTACAACACTATATTTTTTTCTGTCTGTATAGGGAAACTAAATGATATGAAAACAAATTCATTAATATTTGGGAAGCTCTGAGATCCTACATTAATAAACTCCACTGAACATACTAGATACAGAACATTCATCTTCCATGAAGATGAAAAGCATAAATATCAAAGACAGATAAAGAAAGAGAAAGTGCTCAAACACTAAAGATACTCAAATACTACAAAGCTTTTGACTTAGCACTATCCACAGCAAGGAAGGCATTAATATGAAAACTTGTAGTAGAACACCCTCATTCTGTATATACACATTATGCACAACAGAGCACATTAAACTTTACCTGGTTTTGTGCAAACCCAAAGTTTTGAATGCAAGAGGCATAGCAGCAGTGTAACACCTGCAAGCACATACTGCTTTGCCTTAAGCGTGCTTCAAAGACAGCAATAAGGATGCACTACAAAACAATTTTGGAAGGCTGTGTGGTGTCACATCGTGTCAATACATGATGCATTCTTTTTCCTCTTACTGAAACCAGAAATACCAGTTCATTGTAAGAAGTAGGCTGAAGAAGGGGCTATTTAAAATAGAACATAAAATCTTAGCTGGTTAACATAGTTACATTTCACTCCTGAAATGTGTTACAGTGTCCTCTTACCCATTTACAAAAAGAAAAGAAACCAGCGAAAGAACAGAACCACCAAAACCTGAACCAACCAAACAACAAAACCCAACCAACAAACCTAGCAAACAAACAAGCACAGACCAAGAAATAAAACCATAAAGTCATACCTGACTAACAGCCAAGAACCAAAACTCCTCTCGGGGCAAATCTACCTGGTATTACATTTAAGACCATGTTAATCACCTCAGAAACTTGCTCCATTTTCCTATGATGCTTGCATAATCTCAGTTGATGACTATTCCAAGAGAAGATAAAATGCGTAAGTAAGCCTCAGTCCTTTGTCCTTCTTTTATAGAAATGTACATATTATATATATATATATAAAATTAGTATATAAGTATTTAAAATATAGTATATAATATATAGTATCATATAGTGTGCATGTATACACTATAGCATCTATAGTGTATATTGTATAGAAGTAATATATAAAATTAGATGGAAGAAAAAATGCAAAAGAGCCTAAACAGTTGAAGCTATATCATAGAGATCTTTTTTCTTGCCCCAAGAATATTTTTGACATTCCAGAGTTTACTTATTTCACACTACTGCACTGAGACAAGTCAGGTACCTTTTGCAGAGGATGAACATAAGGCATCTAGTTACTTAGCTGCTACCAAAAAATCCCAGTGAGGACATTTCCTAGCTTCAAATCATCTTTCCTCTAATGATTTGGATGCAACCACTTCCCTTGCAGCTAGGCTATATAGAACAAACAAGGCTCAGCAAGGAAGAGAAACACAAAAGACCACTTACAGTCATTGCAGGAGCAACAGTCCCACCAATATAGGAAAAGCCAAGATCCTGAAGAAGCTGCTACTTATACTACATTGAGCTCAGCAGCTTTTGGTGAATTTGCCTTTGTTAATAAAACAATTCTTGAAGCCTTTGTGGTACCTCTGAAGGCAGCTTGCTTAGGAGCCTAGGTAATTACTCCCTCCATGTGGCACAGGCTAAGGCACTCAGGTAAGAAGCAGAACACCTGAGTTCAGCTGCCCTGCTGCAGCTAGGGCAGATGTAGCTCAGTCCCAGCTGTCAGACCCTTTGGTGGGTAATCACAATCACCTTCCTATCATCATTCAAAAGCATACTGACATCTCCTATCTTGATGAGAAATACCTCTAACAAATTGTCTCAAGAAAGGCTCCCATGTTTCTGGGAACACTTCCAGTTTTCAAAATTCATCTTGCTCCTTCCAACAAAAAACTCCAAATATTTTGCTGAAATTGCTCAATTCACTGAGTTATTTGCCCAAGGATTCCCTGCAGCAATACCCTATAAAAGGCACAAGGTAGTCATAGCTCTGAGGGATTTACAATAGGCAGTCTAGCTAGGACATGGGCACTTGAGGTGGTCCTGGGGCAGTGCATGTTGCTCAGCTTCAAGGAGGCCTCCATGAGAAATCCATCTAGAAATCAATGTCAATCACACTGTAGTGGTAAATATGGCACCTCCAGCTGTAATGGTTAATCTGCAAAGGCTAGGTGAATCTCAGCAAAAGTTAGATCACAGTTTTCTGATTTCATGAGACAAATAGTGCATTAGCAGATGAACTGTTTGATTCATGCAGGCTAATTGACAGATACTGATGAACTTGCTGTTCTTTGGTAATTAATAAATTATAAATTTATAAATGGCATATGATACTATTAACCCAGACAAATAATGCCTATCTATGTGTTTACTATTTTATAATACACTAACAAAAAAAACCCAATGCCACATAAAGGAACCTATTTCACTTCCACTGGTTGTTTTTCACTTCTACTACATATATAAAACAGAGACTGTGAGGAAAGCTCTCCTTGATGAATTTCTATCCTCACCATTATAAATAAACTTGATAACTTCTCTCAATCCATGCTGGCAAATTAAATGTAGTTCTACATCAGCAAAAATAAATGCTTGTCTTCCATGAGCTCATTTGTACTTTATATTGTCTCTGCTCCCACCCTGGCCTGTTCCCTAGCCTCAGTTGGTGTAAATCAGTGCTTCTGCTCCTTTGACATCAGCTTAGCAGTGATGATTTCTACCAGCAGAAAATCTCTGGCCCTCATGTGGTATTTTGGTGGTCTTTCCAAAAACAGAGTAGTAATTCCTCGTGTTGGCTTTCCCCACTGAATGCTGTAGCCCCTAAACTGAATAGGGAAATCCACCACTGCTCTCAATAGAAAGCAGGTCCTCTGCTTCTCCCAGCCTCACTCCTTCCCCCTAGTAATGCTATGAGGAGCCATTTAATTTCTATGAGGGAGGTTCAGCACAGTAGCACCCATGGGGGGAGGACTGTCTGAAGTCTTGAGCTGGAGAGATGTTTGCACCTAGGCTCACATCCAAGCAAAGCAATGAGGCTGGGTTGTGCCACAAGTCTCCAGGTGGCCGGGGTCTGTGGCTGCTTGCTTCTGCATGCTGAATAATGCCACAGATCAGGCTTCCATGTAGAATATGGTCCAACCCCCACACCCTCAGAGCACATAACAAACTGTTCAGCAGCTTCTTTCAGTGAGGATGCTCCAGTGTGCTGGTGGGTAGAGGGGATGTGTGGCAAGCTGGAAGGCAGCAGGGACCAGCTTCCATAAGAGACAATTGTTGTTTCTGCCATATGCACTTTTAAAATCACACAGCAATTGATTACAGAAAGAACAGTACATAAAATTGGCTTTTAGATGACCTAGGTTCAACAGCTTCAGGCTCGGTTCCCTTTATAAACTATGCCCATGATAAAACTAACTACTCATGAATCAAAGGATAGTTAACAGAATGTAAATACATATTTTCTAAATAGCATTTAATTTGTTTATATTTTTCACAGCATCTTTGTGCTACAAGTAACTGTTCTAGAATGTTTCATATTTTCATCACCTGATTTCATATGAAATTGTTGAAGAGAAGAAGAAAAAACAAAAAGAAAGGTAAAAACCACAACTGACTGTTTTCTTTCTACACAGACTGCAATTCATCACAGAAGCCCAGGTTTCATTCCTACTGCTTTGCGACGTGTTACACGAGTCACTGGAGTGAAATCAAACCCCTTCTCTGCCCATGTCCAACCATTCATCAAAACAGTTTTATTCTACTTAATAACAACTGAAACAGTCAAATATTGTCTAGCAGGATATAGTTTTAAGAAAATACTAAGATGGTTAAAATCACTGTAGCAGCTGCTAATTTCAAGTAAAACATTTTTTGTTTATAGCTAATTGGCTCTTTTTCAACTTTATTGAAATGTTATATATATCAATTAAAAATGAAAAGACAAGATGTGTGCTTTGTTTGAGTACAGTAAGTCAAGTTACCCCAAAATATTTTTGAACAGTTTCTTGTGAAGTGGAAATTTTTAATGTTGATCTGTTTTCAATAACCAGACTTTAATAAGCAAAATAAAGAGTGTGCTTTAATAGCAAAATGAAAAAGCAATAAGGTCCTGTTAAGAAATATGTCTATCTTCTCCGTTAAAAGAACGCTGAACACACTGTAAAGATATCGTCCTCACCTGTAGAACAATGACATTTGTGTGCTGGACTGTTTGCCTCATCTCTGTGCTCAAGACAAGTACAGTATCTTATGTACTCATTATCTTATGTACAAATCCAGACTCACCTGTCTTTTCTCAGTTGTTTAACTACATATTGCTATTCCTCCCACTGGCCACACAGCGTGATCTCCACAGTGTTTCAAGAACTCATTTTTTCTTCAAGATTCTTTTAATTACAATACAATAATAAGAAATGAGCAGTCCAAATAATGGCAGAACAATCTCTCTCCCCTACTTATCACATAGAAAACACAAAGAACTTCACCTGATTAACCAGAAGCTCATAGTCAAGGTCAGAGAAGTAGCTGAGGATTGTGTATCACATCCAGGATGTTTGAGTCTTACCTACGTAGAGGACATTGAGAAAACCATTCTGACTTTGCTAATTATATCCAGCATTCAGTGATGGATGATTCACTGGCAGGTTAAAGATCTTCAACTGTCAGTAGATACCTTCCTACACGTACCTCAGCAGATTTAGCAAGGGCATTCAGCTTACAAAGTAGAGGTACTTTTTTTCCGGGTAGCTGAAAAACCCTATTATGGCTCTGCCTTTTAAGTATTAGCTATAGGGGCACAAAACTGGAAGTGATCTCCTGGGTCCCTGCAACTAGATCCTGATTATGCAGAGCTGTCTCATCGAATCCCTTTCATAAACTACCACAACCTTAAAAAAAAACCCCTGCTTTTTGCTCTCACTAATGCTGTGCAGAATTCTGATTTAGCACTCAGTCTGCTATGAATAAAATCAAGACAGGTGATTTAAGCTGCATCTCCTTTTCCTAGTAGTTAACTCTCATCTTCTTAATCCTCTGTTAGCAACTTAAACCATATGCTCCTCTCTCGGTTGTACATATTTCATGCAGTTATATTCATAAATTTAAAATATTTCTAAAGCAAATTTGCTAATGCTTATTAATGAATTCCATTAACGAAGCTAAAATGGGTTTTCTCTCTGTTTACTACCATGGAAAGGGAATGAAAAAATACAGATTGAAGCTGTTGGCAGGTTTCTACGTTAAATGCTTATTTATGGACAACAGTCAATTGTAACCTTAAAAATGAATTTAACCTTTCTTAGTCTATCTGTAATCCTTCCACCTGGCCATGGCTTTACAACAATGATTACTCCACATGGATTAACTATAGATTTGATTTGGTTCCACAGTGGGAACCCAGGCAGGTGGATTACATTTACAGACCCTGTAATCCCTCACCCTGAAGTCACTGCAGGGCTGGAAGCTTACTCTATCGGGCAGCTGATCTCTGCCTCTCCTTCCAACAAGGAGTTGTCAAGCAGCTTCACAAGCACAGCAAGTCAGAGTGCATGCTTGGTAGCTTGGATAATCTTCCCATTTTCTCTGGCTGTGTGGAAATGTTACTGCCAGGGAATGTTCAGTCAGCTTCCCGAAAAACACTTCAGTGAGGTAGGTGAAGGGAAACTTGAAAAGTACTCCTGCATTGCAAAATTCCCTAAAACCAGTACTAGCTGTCAAATTATGGACACCCAAAATAGAACTTCTCAACCTGGGCATAAAACTCTGGAGTTATTCAAAATGAGCAGCCGCTTCAGGAAGTGTAGGAGCAAACAAACACCATCTGTCAATTTATTTTCTTTCTTCTCTATTGGAGAATGTAAACCCCCCTCTGTCCCCCAGAAAAAACCCAAACTGGTCAGGGATCACATACTTTCCAGTTAAAAGAATAAAAATGCAAAACAAAATCCTGGATGGCTTAGTGTCTTAAAACACATAAAATGAGAGAGAAAAAGCTCCCCACATTTTAGTGGTTTTAGCCATGGCATGTTCTCATTCCTTTCAATTAAAGATGAATATCAAGAATTTTAAAGCCAGGTCCTTAGGCTCATAATAATAGCGTGTCTGGTTACTTAGGCAGAAGCTCCAAGAAAACCTTTCACATAATTTTGCGGACCTTTCCATTCTGTTCCCAGGCAATCCAAGATGTGAACTTTAGAATAAAGTGTGAGTCAATATTTATGGCATGAGACCACACACTTTTCAGGCAGCCATGTACAGATGCACTGCATTCCACAGGGGCAGAGCTGAGATTGCAGGACATGTATGGAGGATGCATGTTTACATTAAACAGAAGAGGTCAGCAAATAATTTGCACCATTTTAAGTGTTCAATGAATTACATTTCTTTTTATATGTAACTTCCATTGCTATGATCTTGACAATTTCCCCTTCATTTTATAACTAAACAGTTCTAGCATCTAGTCCCATATTATTTCCTTCAGTTACCCCAAAACTCAAAGGATTTCTTCTCCTACTACATATGCAGGCGGATGCTCCAGTACCTCTAATTACAACAGGAGTTGCAAGTGTAGTTTTTATTAAAGTAATGATTCCTTAATTTCCCAAGCTCTGTTTGGCCAGGATCACAGCTGAACCAGTAGCTCCTTTGAGAAGACAGATCTTTGCTAAACAATTCAGCAGTTTAACACCTGAAGCACCATGTCTGCAGCTAGACAAGACTATGTCTAGATCTGATGATTTATACAAGAAGTAGGAACAGATACTGTGCTTATTGCATAATTCATGAAAACAGGAATGTAAATAAAAATTACACATTCCTGGTAGATACACTTAGATTATGGCGTTAGAGATTTGGTTTTGTCTTGTACAAATCCAGAATGTTCTAAAACTTGTCTTGAGGTAGAATTCTGTCAAAATAACTTTTATCAGATTAAAAATCTTGTGCTTTCTGTCAGTTCCTTTCTACCTGTTTGTTCTGCTTAAGTCTCTCCTGTTAAAATCAGATAGAATCCTTCACTTCGGTAATTACAAAGCTGACAACAGCTTTGATCACACAACATGAGAAATTTTTTAATATGGTTAAATAGCATAATATGAGGACAGTTTATTTTGATGGTGTTCTAAATCTGCATGAAATTTTCCAACATTGGTAGCTTCAAAATGACTGAAGATTCTTCTACTTGAGAAACTTTCCAGTGTTAATGGTGGCTGTATTTCCACAGTTATTTCAGCCCTCTACCCCAGCATATTTAGGTTGCTTATTTCAGAGTTTAAAAAACTTTAATGTATCCCATATACAATGAAATGAATCAATCCACAGTGATATTTTGAATAACAATTTAAGATGACTTTTCTGTTTGAATATGCAGTTGCACCATTGTTTGTTAAACAAGGTGCAAGTGATACTCTAAAAACTGATTGAACATCGATGCTTCATCAGAAAAGGAGTATCTACACTATACACATACACATCTTTGATGCTTCAGGAGCACCTAGCAGTTACTGGGTTAACACAGGAAACTGAAAGACAGAATTTCTCAATACTCCTAAATTCCCTTTCCTTTTTTATTTTAAACCTTATTATTTAAATATGCAGCATTACTTTCACTGCTAAAGACAAAATTGCCCCTAGATTGATGAACTAATGATTAATGGAACTTCTCCAGAATCTTCCAGTCACAACTTTAATCAAGGGTGGTTTCACTGCCTGTGTCTGCTATAACTCTGGCTCTCCAACTCAATCCTTCTGCAGAAGGCTGAATGCTGAGACTTCTACCCCATCACCCAAACCAAGATTTGGTTTGATAAGGGAGCATGTTAGAAGCATCAGCATCTAATGCTCCAATGTCTCTTCTCTAGTGTCACCTTTCTGAAAATAGTCACATTTTTCTCCTTACACTTCTTACTGGTTTATGTGGCTAAATGTGTGTCATTTAGAAATGAAAATGCTTCAGGAACAGTAGAATGGGTCCATCCTATTTCTTGTCATTACAGAAAAGGTTTTTTACTTCCCATAGCTGAAGTTAAAGAGGGAGAAAAAGATTTAGTCCCTTGGTATTCAGATGGCAAAAGAACTTGTCTTATCTTGTTCTTGTTTAGCCTTAAAGCTCAGTTTCTAGCATCACTAAAGAACAGGAGAAAAAATAAACCAGGATTACAGCCAGCTCATGGAACTATGTCAGTACTGTGGCAGGGTGAAAAAAGTACATTTCCATTCTCCCTTTTGTCCTGGTGAATCAAAGGCCCTCTGATTGCTGGTGTCATCTAATACTAATCAGAAAGGAATTAAGTGGCCACTGAGAATGTGAATTCTATCAAAGAGCTGGCAAATTGCAAGACGTAAGAGCCCAGAGGTCAGCGTAAATCTCCATATCAGAAGCAGCAGAATGGAAAGGGGGGAAACAGGGGTGGAGGGAATCTATTAGTCAGCCCAATCTCTCACATCCAGACTTTTGTATCCCCTCCCTCACTTTTCAATCATACTATGTTCTCCATTTACTTTTCCTAGAAAGACTTCACTTGTATTTTTCTTTTCGATAATTCAGTGTTTTGTTTTTGCCTCATAATGTTACACAATCCAGCCAGAAAATGAAGTGAATCCAGTAGAACAGCTACCTCAGCTGCTGGCATCTCTCATTAAAAGATGATTCACAAAACCCTCTTAAAGCAAGATGTTACTCTCAGAGTTTACCAGCAATTCACTCTGCTTCAGATCAAAGTCTTGTTGCATGGGATAGGCAGAGAATGTGTGAGGGTACAACTGTGAGAGGGCTAAGTCTAGAAGACTTAGTCCTGTGTTGCTTTTCCAGAGCTAGGCTGTAGGAGTCAGAAGAGTTCAGTGGAGATCACCTGTGACAGCCAAAGGCACATACACACCTGACTACCTCCACCCTTTTTCCACATGAAAACATCAAAAATTGTATTCTATTCACCTGGAATTTTGCCTTTTTCAAGAAGTTCCAAACACCATGTAGAAATCCCAAGCATTTAAAGTACTCACAATTCAGGGGAAGAACCAGCTAAGAGTAGCTCAGGTCCTTGAGTTTTCTCCAGCGGAACTGACTGCTAATACCAGATGAAAATAAGTGTTCCCCTGCTAAATCTCTTCTCAGTTACAGACTGTGCTTAATGCTTTTTGAAGGAACTGCAAAACTATTCTTATTGCAGAGCACGGAAGAGCCCCCTTATGAGCCAAAGATTCAGATGCTGGTTTGTGTCCTGGGTAACCAGGGATGGTTGGCTCAGTGAACCTTCTTTTTTCAAAGGATTAATTTTCCTATTCTTCATTAAACTGAAGTCTACGTATCCCTTATGCTGAAATTTGCATAGCAGTGTGCTCTCAGTGGCAATAGCATTGGGCTTTAAATATGGACATCCAAAATTACATACTGTCTGCATGGATTGCCTAAGGGAAGAAGATGTGAAGTTTTGTGCCAAAAAAAAAAAAAAAAGAAGGGAAAAAAGCATAAAAAAAGAAAAAGAAGAAAGCGTTGGCTAAGACTGGGTGACCAATATGCTGAATTTGGCAAAGAAATGTATGTATCAATGCCCCGCTCAAAAAGAGGCAACAATTCTGGGATCATCGTTGCCTCTAGTTTTCTGTTTGGTCAGTGAAGGTAGAAGGGACACTGCAAGCATTTCCAGTTCTTCCCACAAAGCCTGCCAAAATATCTTTAGATTCTGCATGTTGGTATCTATTTTGCACGTGTTACTAACAAATACAGGCAGCCAAGCTAGATCATACCCGTACATATGGAGCTTTGTTACATGCAGATGGTGTAGTTTAAGTTGTTCATAATTAAGACCCATGTCACTGTAACTTGCATGCCTTTCATAATGAGATATAAAGCCCTCCATCTGCTTTGAAGCACACTAATGTAAATAACTTACTGGAGCATCCATTTTGTTTGTTCTACTTTTAGTAATAGTAAGAAATTAGCGTAGCTGCTTTGAAAGGGTCTTTTCATGCATTTACTACAGTGCACTTCTCTAATGACATGGTCATCATTACTGAGTCACAGCTTTGCACTTGTCCCCTGCCTAGTCCTAGCTTCAGCCTCTGTCCCCCTTCAGCTGCTCAGTGGGACAGAGCTTGTCCTC
>JBCJKH010042273.1:0-11207 GCA_039877255.1 Loriculus beryllinus
ACCGTGCCCTGATGCGACGGCTCTACCTGGTGGAGCGGGCCCGGGATGCCCGAGTGGTGGGCATCCTGGTGGGCACCCTCGGTGTGGCAGGCTACCTGGACGTGCTGCAGCACCTCCGGGAGCTGCTGCGCCGGGCTGGCAAGCGCAGCTACACACTGGCTGTGGGGAAGCCAAACCCTGCCAAGTTGGCCAACTTCCTGGAGGTGGATGTCTTTGTCCTGGTGGCCTGTGCTCAGAACTCCTTGCTAGACTCTAGTGACTTCTACCGGCCTGTTGTAACCCCCTATGAGCTGGAACTGGCCTGTAATCCAGCTCGTGAATGGACAGGGAATTACCTTACTGACTTCCGAAAATTGCTGCCAGGTAATAGCTAAAACCGGCTTCCCAGCACGATCCTGGGGCGCATCCTGCCTTGCTTCCCTGCCTGGAGGCTGCAGTTCCTGCTGCTCTGTGCTGGCCAGAGGATAGATGTGAGCACCAGGCTAATGTTACTGTTTTCTGGCAGGTGCCTGTGCACATGTTGAGCTCCCACCAGCCATCCCTGCAGCAGAGGCCGTTCCTGATGTCTCACTGATCACGGGGGAGATGCGTGCCACCCACCTCTGCGACCCCCCAGCCTCACAGCTGCCCCCCAGCACCGCCCTAGCCTGCAGGGACCAGACAAATGCTCTTGCAGAGATCAGCCCTGCTGGTTTGTGATTCAGTTTCATGCTGGGGCTGAGCCCCAGTGCAGGGGCAATGCTGCCTTCTCTGCTCCCAGTAACAATTCCCTTTCTCTCTCCTCACAGCCTCCTTCCTGGAGTCCCGCAGCTGGCGGGGCTTGGAGCAACAGCTGGGACAGACACCCGTTTCCAAGGCTGTGCAGGGCCGACGAGGGATTGCCATTGCCTACGAGGATGAGGGACGTGAGCTGTCCTGATCTGGCAGCAGCCTTGACAGCCAGCCAGGAGCAGGGCCATGTGGGAGCCCAAGCATGGCCTGCCACCATGTGTTGGACTGATGGGGTCTCACGGGAGCCTGGACCTGCCACCATCTGGCCCTGTGCTGGACGCACTTTCAGTCAGTAGTACCGTGGTGGGAGAGCAGGAGTTGCCTGTTTCTGAGGATGCCAGCAGCACCCTGGTGCTCATAGCAGCAGGGCCAGGCGAGGTGCTTTGCCCAGACACAGCCTCAATGGCTCCCCAGTGCAGGGCAGCTTTGGTCCTACATGGAAAGGTCACTGCCTGCAACACCAGGGAGCGAGGCTTTTGTAGTCTACAGCTGCTAACTGGATCCGAACTGAACAGGACTTGTGAGTCCTTCTAGAATAAAACATGGGCTGAGGAACACAGGAGTGGTACCAGGTGTCCCAGAGTGAAAACACAGATTGTTGACATCCCTTAGCCCACTCTGGGAGCATCAGCTAAAACCAGGCCAAGAGAACAGAAGCCCAGACCTGGGACCACCCAGAAATGAAAGCCTGTTCACAAGCTGGGTTGGGGAGTTAAGGCAAGGGAGAGAAGGCTGTGACTGAGCAAGCCCCTCACCTGATCTGATGAGTGGGGCACACACATACTGTACTGCAGGGAGGACCCCACATTCAGTGGGGATGGAGCGTCACCCCTTTCATGTGGGGCAAGACTTTCCTGTTCCGTGCCAGGCAGGAGAGATGGCAAGCATGTATGGGCTGTTTTTGCATCCCTCCCATTAGCCAGGAGGGACAGGAAGCTTTGGGGCGCCCCAACCTTGATACAGGCCCCTCCACTAGCCTTCTCCCCAGAAGCAAGAGGCAGGCAAAGTCCAGTCACCACAATAACGACAGCCACAACATAGAAATATTCTTAATATAATTAGGTGCAGGGCCTCCCCCCTCCCAACCACACACATACAAATAAAAGCAGGGGGCAACCCCCCCCTGCCAGCCAGCCACTGCCATAGGCACAGGGGCAGCCTCCCCGCTGCGGGCACGGGTACCCACAGGGAAGCGCTAGGGAAGGGCTAGTAGCCCGGGTGCGGGGCAGTCCTGCCCAGGCTTCCTCCTCCCTGCTGCTGCCTCCTGCAGCCAGCACTCCTGTCCCCTGCGAGGGGGGAGCATGCTGGGGGGAACAAAGATGCTGACACCGAGATGCGGCCACCAAATCTAGCTGAGGAGCGTCCCGAGTGGGTTAATTCTAGGTGGAGGGTTATTCTATGAGCAGCAGGGTGGGGCAGATGAGGGGACTTCCTTGCGGGGAAGAGCTGGTCCAGGCAAATTGTCCACGGTCCTGGCCAGTTGCTCAGTAGTCTGCTGTGTACTCTGTGCCATGCAACCCTCGGCACAGCAGGGTGAACTCCTTCACCATCTCCTTCACTCGCCGTTTGTTCACACGCTCTCTGCTAAGACGGAAGGAGAGGACAAAAATGAAGCAGGAGGGATGCATGAGGCCACACAGCGGGGGTCAGGCCCACCATATCCTGTGGGATACAGCTGCCACAGTGAGGGCACACAAACCTGAGGATCTGCTGACTGAAGGTCTCCTTCTGCTCCGGGCTGACACGAGCCGAGGGAAAGCCATCCTCCTGCATGGCTTCCTTGATCCAGACGCTCAGGTAGCTGAAGCAGTGCTTGTTCAAGGCAAAGAGGATTTCTGCAAAGTGATCCATGAGGCTGCGGGAAGCCTGGCCACCAACACCCTGCCACAGAGCAGACAGACCTTGTCACCCTGCCTGCACCCACCCATATTGCCGGGCTGTCCAACCGCAGCTCCGCAGAGATGATGCTCAGGAATAGAGCCCAAAGCTCTGTGACCCTGGCGTCTCACCTCCAGCACTGCCTGCAGCAGCACTTTCCCGTTCTCATGCACGACCTGTCCCACGGGGGCGATCTCTCCACAGCGGGGCAGCAGCTCTGTCTGCAACACAGCCCAGCCCCATCAGTGCCACAGCGGGCTCCATACCCAACCTTCAGCCTTGTTCCTGCCCTCCCAGCTCCTGGGGGACTACACGATGCCAGGATACTCACAAAAAAGCCACAGGATGCTTTGACTGTTGGGGCCTCTGGGAACTTGAGTGAAAGGACACCTGAAGGCAGAAATTGCTCAGGTTAGCAGCCAGAAACCCTCCATGCCATCCCAAATCAGCCCTATGGTCCCCTGCCCCTGGCTGGTCTGTGCCCAGCTCCAGAGGAGTGGGGCTGACTTCTCTGCAGAGTGATTTAGAGCATGGTACTCACCACACTGAAACACTGCTTTGACATCCAGGTTGCTACACAGGAAGAGGTCCGGCTTCCTTTTCAGAGCCTGCAAGGCACACAGACAAGCAGCATAAACCCAGCGCTGCAGAGGCAGCCAGGAAGCCTCCGAGGAACCCAGTGCCCCAGACAGCCTCTGCCTGGACACACACTTACCTGTGCACAGCCAGGATAAACGGCAGATTCACACAGTACAGCAGGAAACCATCACTTCTCCCCACCCTCCCAAAAAGTGTCAGGCAGTTTGCTACACTCAGAGTCTACCAACCCCAAGATCCGAGGATAAATGCCACGGTGGGCAGTATGCACACAAACACTTTGGAAAGAGATGAGACACGGCGCCTGTCCCGCCAGAACCAGGCAGTGGCCATGCAGAGACCAGCCACGTGTGTGCTTTGCTGCTCTCCTCTTGAAGACCCTGGCATCCACGGGGTCACAGCAACTGACTCAAGTGGTAACCCCAGACTGGGCCAGCAGCTCACTCTGCTTGGGCACAAATGACAAGGAGATGGCAGCATTGCTTGGTGGTTCCTGAGTAGCAACTCTTGAGATCAGATACACTTTGTTATGTGATCCCACCAGCCCTGTTAGAGGCCAAGCACTGCTGTTGGGGACACCCCAAGCTGTGGCATCTCATGCAGTGGCTTGTCCCTACCTTGTGCTGGCATTAGGCAGTTACTGGACAGAAATGTTCCACTACATCGGAAGGCTTTCAGCCCTGCCACAGCAATCCTGCTATGTAAGGCAGCCACATCTGTGCTCTCACCACCATGCCACTGTGCCCACTGCTGCAGGCCAGCACTGGGGATGGCAGCCATGCCCCCTGCCCTGCTGTCACTGTGACACTGGGGACAGCAGCCAGTGGCCCTGCTCTGTGCCTGGAGCACAAACAGCAGGATACCAGGCAGGCAGCCCTTGGGCTGAGCTGTGTGCAGGGCCAGTACTGACCTCTGAGACTGCTCCCCTCAGATAAAAGCGGTGACAGCGTTTAGCCAGCAGCACCCAGGATGCATGGCCATCTGCCCACAGCTATGGTCTCTACTTGGAACAAAACAGACCAATTTCCCACCCTTTCTTCACCAGGGAAAGCCCACGGCCATCTGTCCAGTGCAGAGAACATATGCTGGACACCAAGAAGCTGAGTTGCAGATTTCAGGGTTGCCCCATCTCCTTTCTGACCCTATACAGACTGAAAGAGAGGACTCAGGTTTGGCTACTGAAGCATCACTATACAGGCAGATCTGGCACACCAGATACAAGTGAAGACCTTCACAAGGGCGATCAGGGGCCACTTATACCTGTGTGTATATATACACAAACTGTGTGCACCAGCCCTGTTGACATGCCAGCACCAACACTGGAAGGGTAGCTAGTGCATGGTCAATGGGCTAGAAACACATCTACTCATCGTGGCTGTTGCTGTTCAGTTGGCACACTCCAGACAAATGCTTGCCAAACACACTGCAGTCCTAGCCATGGGAGACTACCCCTGTTGGGGTAGTGGGCTCCAGAGTGGTGACCCCAAGCTTCTTCCCAGCAGCATACAAGGGCAGCTAATCCCCGAGATACCACTCAGCATCATGTTCCTTCACCCTGCCCACCAAAGGGTTTAAACCTGAGTCCTACACACTGCAAGACTGTTCAGCTGGCACAAGAGTCTCCCAACACGCTCAGGTTAGTACCTACCTGTAGGGTGCTTCTCCTGGACAAACCAGACCCACGGCAGGCAGAGCCTCTCAAGCTCTCCTGCAGACTCACTGCAGCATCTGCTCCTCTCTCCCTCAGTGCCACAGAGGGAAGTGTGCCTGTACTGGGAGGGCTCCTTCCCATAAGACAACTCCACCAAGGGAGCACGGAGCGCAAGCCCAATCTGAGCACACATGTACATGTCTAATTTAGAGAGAGATGTTGTTTACCCTGTGAGATGGGGCCCTCTGCAGCTTCTCCCATTAGCAAGGAGCACTGTTGAGGTCCCAGTGGTCTTCCCCAGCACCAGGAACCCTGCTTCAGCTCAGGGGCCTTTTACTCCTGCCAGAGCAGCTCTGCTCACACGTTCTGGGATAAGGACAGGTCTTTGAATGCTTTCAAAATACCCTCACATCCTCTGCTGCAGCAGCCACTGCAGAGGTAGGCATTGGCTCTCTGGCAAGGGCTGTCCTGCAGGCCGCCACATTAAGGACATTGGGTTCCTCTCCATGGTGGCTGGAAGACCCAACACAGGTCTTCAGAGCAAGCTCTTCTGTGTCCAGTTCTTCATAGGCAGGCAGGCATAGAAGGGACACCAAACCCCACTCCTCCAGTAGACAGGGGACAGTGGGGGGCTTCACTGCCAGCTCCTTCAGATCTCCAGAACAAACAGACCAAGGCCTTGTGCCTGGCACCACCACCTCTTCCCAGACCATAAGCCTGGTGGAGAAGAGCCTCCAGCTTTGGAAAAGGCATGTGAGCTTGGCCAGGCACCAGGTTTAGAGAGGAGCAGTCAGTGCCTGCCCACCAGGGATGGAAGATGCCAAGCCCATGTCCTCCATGGGACTCTAGGACTCTGGCTGGAGCAGGTGTGGTGGAGAGCTCAAGAACTGCTGCATTCAGCTCAAGAAAGGAAGGAGGTAGGGGACAGCGCTGCCTGTGCCACCACCAAAGGTCAGTCCTGCATCTTCTGCCTGGCAAGGCCCTGCTCACACAGTCTGCTCTGGGGCTCCTGGTCAGGGGAGGTCACCACAGTGCCCCCACAGGTCCATGCCAGTGTGGATCCCTGTTGGGGCTGCATGGATGTGCCTGCAACTCCAGTGGGGAAATCCTACCTGCAACTGGAAGCACACACGAGTGATGTCCCCTGGCCAGGGAGCGGGTGAGAGCTCCCAAACACCAGACCCTGCCTAGTTGTGCTGATGCAGACCTGGGTGCAGCCTCAGCCATCACTGCTGTGTGGTCTTGAGCATAGGTGCTCTGGCTGTGTAGGAAGCACTAAGCCCTGCAGCCCTCCAGGCAGGATGCTTACTTGGGCACAGCAGCAGAGATGCTCTGCACCATTCTCAGCACACAGCAGAGGCAGGAGGGGAGCAGCTGAGGACAGATCTTGCTGCAAAGGGTGCTGGCACAGCTCCACGCAGCCTTAAGGCAGACTGGTTATTTTATACTTAGCTTTGAGTAGCAACAACATCTACAGGATCTCCAGCATCTATAAGATTTGGTTTAAGAAACACGTTCTTGTGATCAGCCATTGTCAAGGATGGATTGCCAATTAACACACTGGCAAAATGATCAGCTGCACCAACTGGGCAGTGCCACAGGCTGCAACCAAGCCCAAATAAATATATTGTAAAGTCAACTGAAATCCTGCTACAGAGAAAAGGCTCCCTGTGAGCTGGTGACAGAGGGCTGATGTGCTGCTATCAGGTGGTAAGATGTGAGTTATCACAAGATAAGAGTACTTGCTGGTAGAAAGAAAAGACAAAAACACTGCCTGCAAGGAGAAAGCAGGCAAGGAAGATGGTATTTCCACCAGGATGATGACCACAGGAGCAGATGATCAGGGAAGTGGGAAAGTCTCCACCTTCATGCATTCTTGGGCCCAAAATTGCTGCTGCTCTGGAGAATGCATTACTTTGCCAAGGGTACCACAGGCTAAACAGGCTGGGATGAAACACAGCTGCTGCCATGTCAAAATTAGATCTGAAGAGATCTTGTGTTTCTTTCTGACTTTAATCCTTAGATCAACCAAGCCAAGTGCAAGGTTCTGCACCTGGGTTGGAGCAATCCCAGGCACAGCTACAGGCTGGGCAGAGAAGAGATTCAGAGCAGCCCTGTGGAGAAGGACTTGGGAGTGGTGGTCGAAGAGAAAATGAACATGAGCCGGCTTCAGTGTGCACTTGCAGCCCAGAAAGCAACCGTATCCTGGGCTGCATCAAAAGGAGCGTGACCAGCAGGTCGAAGGAGGTGATCCTGCCCCTCTGCTCTCGTGAGACCTCACCTGGAGTATTGTGTGCAGTTCTGGTGTCCTCAACATAAAAAGGACATGGAACTGTTAGAACAAGTCCAGAGGAGGGCCACGAGGATGATCAGGGGGCTGGAGCACCTCCTGTATTAAGAGAGACTGAAAAAGCCTGGAGAGGGCTGTATGAAGAACTTATAGCAGCCTTCAAGTATCTGAAAGGGGCCTACAGAAATGATGGAAAAAGACTCCACATCAGGGACTGTAGCAATAACACAAGGGGTAATGGGCTTAAACTTATACAGGGGATGTTCAGCTAAGATAAAAGGAAGAAATTCTTTACTGTGAGGGTGGTAAGGCACTGGCTACAGCAGAAAAGGAATCTACCTTTAGATTCCTATACTGATTACCTTTTTGCACTATAACGTATGACTGCACATATCGTTTTTGGTACTTGAGTAAACCTGCAGTTTTATCCTCTACTCAACCTTGAGTACAGCTTTGAATGAAACAGGTAAAGTTATGTATTACCTCAAAAGGTTACTCATATTAATAGTGAAGATAAGCTACAAGTTTTTAGTTACTACATGAAACACTCATCTCAAATACAATATATTGACATGCACTATTAAGTATTTACATGGCTACTTCAACTAGCCAGTGTTAAACAAAATACTAAATATTATTACATATAGCTGAAGCTTTTGTTTAAAGTATTCATGTACAGTAGTAGCAACAAAATAAAGTAAGATAGGGTGAGCGTTAAGGAGGACACCACTGTCCGAAGATCTCAGATTCCAAAGAAATACAGTACTTTACCACTTATGAGGAAGCTGAAGTGAATTAGCTCTTTTGACAGAAATAATCTTTACTACTTCTGAGGACAAAGAAACACAATCACATCAACTATTACAGGAATTTGTGCATCTCTTATCAGTGTTTCAGAATTCCATTGTGCAGTATGTTCCCTGAAGCATAAATATTTCATGTTATATTTCTTTTCACTTATCTTTATGACATATTCCTATTGCATCTCTTAAATCAGCCTTGTTTTAAACATGCAGTTGTACAACAGAAGATTTATTGCAGCTCAGTTTGTGAAATAACAACAGGTTTTACATAATTACTTAACTATTAAGTGATGACCTAAAGTATGCTGTCTTCTGGACAAATAAGAAGCTGAAGATCAGAGAAAGTTATGATTACCTGAAGTGGGTGATTTGCAGCGGTCTTCTGGCACCGTTGTACCTTCATTAATATCACAAAGACCTGCTGGAACACAAAAACAGTGTATAATAATACAGCTGCTACTTTATCCTTCCTTCCACTGCAGTTAGAAACTTCATTTCTTAATAGATACAAACCAGCCAGTTGTGATAGAATTTGTGATGTATTGCTTGTTTTGTTATTATTTGGACATTACCCACAGTAACTGTAGAGTCAATTCTTTCTACTGAAGTTTTTTTACAAAATAAATTTCCTTATTAAATTTGAGTGAAAACCACAGATTTTTCATCAAGACAGACTTGTCATAACACTTACAAGTTATAGGTATATATGAAGTACAACTTGTTTTAAAAAAACCCTAGATTTATATTAAAAGTGTAATTACAAAAGAAGCTAGATGAAAGAGGATCTTGAAGCTTACAACCATGTGTGCAGTATGATGTGTGAAATTACAGAGCCTTTTCGCAATTATTTTCCCACTATAAAATTATATGCTTTGCATTTGCTGTTGTGACATTTTATCCTCCAGCAAAACTCCTTACTGATGTCACCTACATAATCTAGGTTCTCGAATGTTTATGAAAGTGCTCTTCCTTGTACAGAGGAACTGCATTAAATTCTTACACGAGCAAATCTGATAATTTGAGTAACTGCATGTGTTAATATCTAAAAACTCATTCCTTCCATTCCAGTGAAGGAAGTAAAGCATAGGAGTCCACAATCAGATGCTAAAGATGGAAGTTGCCTCATAAAGGTCCCAAATACTTTTCCATAGCACTGACTAGAAACATATAAGAAATTTTTCTAGTATTCTTTTTGACAGTAAAATGCTGCCAAGACTGCCCAAAATTAAGAAATCTATAGCTTAAACCATGACAGCTAGTAACATGTATTTAGGTTTATGTAACAGTTTTCCTTCAACACATAATAGTTAACAGTAATAGTTAAGAAATATTTGTTACAATGAAAAACTTTGCATGCACACAAATATTTCAAACAGTCAAAAAGCTTGAAAGGTGTAATAGTAATGACTAACGCAACAAGTGCTTGCACATGCAAAGGCTGTCTATACAGCTGTTTACTACACATTCAGTAGTATATCTGTACATATATGTTAACAGATGACAAAAAATATGGGAACAGCACTACTCTTCCAGCAAAGCTTTAAGATTTCCAAATACTATTATCAAAGTTGTTAATTAAAGGAAAAAAAGTTCTCCTGAAATACTCTACCAATGTGCAACAAATTAAAAGTAGGTTGCATTCACGTACAGTTTCTTTTACGCAAAACAGCCTAAGATTTCTAAATGCACAAGCGGCTTGAACCTCAAAATTCAATGATTGATGTGAAACAGTCAAGTGACCTTAAGACTTGGTTAAGCCTACACTTGACAACATTGCAGGAAGTGATTTCAATTCTACTGCGCATAGTGAAATCCCAGATGAAAGCTGTACCTTTCCACTATACATTGTTTTTTTTCTTTTCCTTTGTCTATCAGTAAAGCAATGAGCTCTATGGGATAATTGTGGTACACATTCCCTAACAACGTATTATTTAACCTCTGAAAGGAGAGTTTTAAACAAGAATGGGAGTCTACATGTTGTGCAAAAAGATTTTTTGAAATTCCAGATGCTGGTCTCCCAACAAGCAATACAAGTTTTAGTAGCAATGCTGAGAAAATAAACCTGTACTTTTAGACAAAGTTGTGTTTCTAGAGCATGCTTCTTCAGGAGCCAAAATGAACAAATCCAAGCACACAGTTCAGAAACTTATTTTCCCCTTTCCTGTAAGTATTTTCACTCTTTATCTTAATTTGAATAGTTTAACTTCTCAACACTAGTTTTCTGAAGGAAAACTCCGGCATCGACAGGAACAGTCTTTAGCTGAGAATGAAATCACAAACCTGTACACCTAATTTCTTTGTAAGAAGTCTTGAGGCTATGATTTAATTTATATACATCTTAATGAACTACTCAGATCAACTGATCCAACAGAAAATGCCCAGAATCCCCTAATTTTATGCCTTAGGTAAGATTCACCCCACTAAAGAGTGTGCATTATGGCAACATTATGGTACAAACCTTCCAAATCTAAGCATAGCCATCACTCCTGTTATTTAAGAGCAAACAAGGGACAGGAACAGCTAAAAAGTAATTTTACCTCTGACTGTATTAGTAATTAAACTAAGCAGAGAATAATACAAATAATCCGAGTTATGCCTTTGAGCTATGAGGGTCTGTCCATCCCCAGTGAGAAGAAACCAGTGTAGCAATCATTACTGTTCTCCATCTTAACCCCCCAGGTACCCTGATCAAAGCAGCATGTGCACTGGCAGTAAGACAGATTTCCTGGAAGTTTCCTGGTTTCAGACTTAAAGCATATGTGCAAATCGCTATTGATTACAAAAGCAAATTCACCGAAGGGTTTCAATTTCAGAACTTCAAAGACTAAAACCTGCTATAACATAGATATGCAGAAAAGTGATATTCTAGTGAGTTTTTAGCTTATATCTCTGAATCCAGCTGAAAAAAAAATATCTGGAAACCTCCAGAATGAATTAAAAAAAAAAAGAGAAAAATCAAATAATATCATTAAAGACAAAAATTACCTACACTGCCTTGAAGACTCCTTAGAATTAAAGCTCAAAATTAACTAATGTATATATTAAGTTTCATGACATTTGCCATGTTTTGCACATAACCCATAGACAGCTATATAGAATCACAGAATCATAGAATAGTTAGGGTTGGAAAGGACCTAAAGATCATCTAGTTCCAACCCCATGCCATGGGCAGGAGCACCTCACACTAAACCATGTCACCCAAGGCTCTGTCCAACCT